>VNKC01001995.1:0-12522 GCA_008042775.1 Drosophila pectinifera
TGCGCACACAAGAGAATCGACAGTTAGACAGGATCCCGGCCAGGTCCTGCCCACACACACACACACACACCCTCGCAGTGTCACACATAAATTGCACGCTGGAAGGAGCCCGGGAAACGCTGAAAGGGAGCAAGAAAATAAAAACTAATTCACTTCTTGTGCTTCACATTGCGCTCGTTTCCTGTCCTGTCGTCAGCAGATTTGCATAACTTTTTCCAATTTCAAAGCTCAAGCTGTGGCCAAGGCATACGTATGCTATATACAAATATATATACATATATATATCTGTATGTACAAGCCGTACTAAGGCCCTCATCCTGCGGCATCTCCGGTTACAGGCGTCGTCATCGTGGCGCTGACATTGCCCAGGCGGCTTCTTATTTACGTCAATTGCTTGCGCATTCGCTTAGCCAACATCCAGCTAGTGCACTCTAAAAAAAGTGGGGAAAGTTGTTAGCATTTGAAAGCCGTCTTCCGCTTATCAGTGAGTTCAGATCAGTCTGCATAGATATTGTTTACTATATTAACCATAAAACATCTTCTCCATCTTTTGTTTTCTGTCTCTCAGAAAGAAGTCTTATCTCTAACTCATTATAATGATTTAAGGTGAATATTTGCATATTGAAAATACAATGTGTTGCCTGTTTTCTCTGTGTATGTGGCTATGTGGCCAAGGAGGAGGGGATAGAGTGCCGCAGAGGAAACCCATCAGGAGGATGGGCCACTGAATGCGAGAGTTTTCCTCCTGCGTGGGCATTAGGTGTCAATTTTCAGCGTGGCAGCGAAATGCTCGGGAAATCGCTGAAATTTGCCTGGCTGCCAACTCCATGGGATGAAGTGTGGCGGGGGGCGATGGGGTGGAAGTTGGCCAACAGAAACCACTGAATTCGCTGTGGTCTACTTGGATTACCACTGCGATGGCAACACTTGCAGTTCGACAGCACGTGGAAATGAAAGTGGCCAGGTTAATGGCATTCCGAGGAGCGCAAATTAATTCCAGGAAATTCAAGAACGACTTTCCTTTCCCCCGATATTGTGTTTCGACCACTCCGCTTATTACTGCCCTAATCAGTAATTAAAAGGTTATTTTCTCCTACGAAACGGATACGTTTTTAATGACTAGTAAAATCCAATTACAATCGATAATAGCAATAAGTTATATGTAGATACAGCTTTAGCTAGCTCTAAATTGTTCTAAAATACAGCTTAATATATCAGTAAATGTCTATAGCAACAGATGTTATGCCTATCATTTCTGGATTTTCTATTCTCCATTTTCCCTTGCTAATTTAATCTTTAATATCACAAATCATCGATGCCATTCGATTTCCACAAAAATCCTTCACAATCTGCTGCTCAGATTTTAATATCCATTGATAAAGTATAATTTAAAGTGCAGCCGTCATTACGTAAGTTTCTTTCCCAACTTCTCCGAAGGATCATCCCCTCAAGGAAGCCCTGTCCGGACGCCGCGGGCAGTTTCCCATTCGTGACCAATCAATAGTTCAATCCCAATCACGAAGAGCCCTCCGAAACTTCATCAGGCAAGTCATAAAATTTAATTAGAAAAGCATTTCTCCAGCGAGAGTGACTCGGACTCGGAGTCGGAATACGAATACAAATACAAGAATCTCCTTTATTGTTTTATGGCTGTGCAAAGAGGAAATAAAATAAAAGGAGCGACTCGGGGCTGGACTCGAGGAGGGAATCCCATAAATGGGCAGGACCCTCGAGTTCAAGGGATAGACGAGAGCAGGCCAACTCGTCGGGGAACCATTTGAGCGGCACCAGGAACAGAAGGAGCAGCAGCAGTAGCAGGTGCGAATGAAAAGGACTCTTCCAGGACGAAGGCGAAGTCGCTGTCTTGGAGAGGGAAAATCAATCGTGCAGCAAAATCAAAGAAAATGTACGCACCCTCCCACCCATATAAAGATATGCACTGCCGAAAACAAATTGAGATCTTTGGAATTAAAAGTGTATCACTGTAACCTCTTTTTCCGATTTGATATTACTTGAGATTAAAATAAATATTTTGTCAGTCTACAGTTATAAAAAAACAATGGATATTTTTCTATATTTAAACTCTGTGAATAAAAAAAGTTGCACAACGAATTTAGTGTATTTGGCTATACCCCTCTGGGGAATTATAATATAAGTTAGAAGATTACAATGCAGTGAAGGAGCCATTTCCGTCCCAATAAGGTATACATTGTTTTCTTTTTTATTCAGAATTACGGATTTAATTTTATAAAAATCGGACGATTATATAAATAGAAGTAATAAAAATGATCGGAAAATTAACTGAATAATATTATGAAAATTGACATCTTATAAATAATCTCAACTTGAGGCATAGTTATTTTCTACTATCTTAAACCGCTTTTAGTTTGGTCAAAATCTTCTGCCTATATCATTAACAATCTGTAATTTTATCGCCTACCTGGGAAAATCGGCAAAAGGTTATAAAAACTTCCGCTCTCCGAAGTAAGCTTCCTCTTGTTTTGTTCGCTTGCAATAAATGCATGGACATTTCTTAAAGATAATTAATTATAGATAAAGTGACAGTTATATATCGTTAAATAGTTTCAGTTTTACTAACACAAATTCCGGATGGAAGGAATTAAAAGCTGAAGGCTTCTAGAAGTCCTATTCATTTTCCTCAGTGCAAGTATACAAAGATTTAATTTTTTTCCTTTTTCATTTTTCCCAGACTTTAGTTAACAGCAAATTTTCGCTACGCGTTGAAATGTGGGTGGCCGTAATGCCGCCCACCTCCGCCGAAAACGCGTTTATCAAAGTCAGTTCCTGAGGGTGGATTCAGGACTCTGCTGGGAAGGAGGCGGGGACGAGGCAGGTCCTGGCGTCGTTACCGTTAGTCTGCGGGTGCTGCCGTCGCTCCTAATGTGATACGCATCAATTTATGAAATTTGAAATATTATGACTGATTTTGCGCGTCTCAAATGCGGCTGTTGTGTGGCACGGATTCGGGTTCGCTCTCTGTCCTAATCTGGCCAACAGGTCAGGAAGCAGGATGCCTGGAAGGGATGCCCGCAGGACGACTGCGTGAATTCAAGTAGCTGCGACAACCCAGCGAGGACTCTACTCTTATGACAACGCCAGACAAAGGCGGCGATTTAAAGTGAAGGTCGAAGGCATCTCGGCGGGCAGGGTTGATTGGTTACCTTCCATTCCTCTCTCGCGTGCGAGACCCGAGGGGACCAGGGGTCAGGGAGAGCAGTCCATGTCCGCCTGGCCTCGGCTGCAAAACAAAGGACACCGAATGTGACGGCGGATGAGCGACGGGATCAGCAGGATTTTATAAATATATGAATTCGGGACTCTGATTTATGCGAGAACAACTCAAAATTGGATTATTTCCCGAATTATGCAGCACAAACTTTCAGGCTTAATTATGCGAGGCATGTCTGTCCTCAGATGTTGGGTAATTCATATAGCATCCGGTCCTGACAGCCGTAAAGCGAATGTTAGTTAGGTTATGGATCTAAAATTAATATGGAATCTGATTCTGAGCTCCGCTGACTGCAAGGACTGTCTGACATCAAAAGGTATTAAATTACAGAGAATTTATTGGCAGAACGTTTTTTGTTTTAGTATATCCGATTATTGTAAAATCGTAAGAAACGGCGTTTAGATATAATTCATTCGTAATAATTTATTTGTACGAAAAGAAGTTTGAACTTCCCAGCAATAACTTAGCTACAAATTGAATGTTAAATTTTGTCATCATCGGATACTGGGGCGGAAAGCGTGGCTCCTCCGAAACAGTCGAGTTTACCATTCTGATATCTGCCTCTGGCAAGATAAAACCTTGATCCAAAAAATGCCTTTTTTAAATTAAGTTTTAATGAATTAGTAAATTAAGAACATTGTTTAGGTAATACGGATATAATTGTATTATTTCCTATAAAGATGGATTATTACTTCCTATAAGTTAGTTAGGAACTTTTTAGGCAATTAGGCAATAAACATATCAAAAGGCTTCGATACAATTGCTTAGAACTGGCGAGACCTTTTAACATTTTGTATATGAATTTCTACAGGTCGCGAACGTCGATTGCATACTTCCTTTTAAAAACATACTATTCCTAATAGATTGCAATAAAGAGATTTTGTAGAAAGATTGCATACACATATATACACACACATATGTTTTGCCTGCGAAATTATTACAAATAAAAATGACTTTAAATAATTGGAAAATCAAGACATGACATTATATCAGTTTTCCGGCCTATTTCCTAATAAAAACAACTGACATATGCTATGGAACCATTGTATTATGAAAATCTGGCTTTAGATTTCAAGTTTCTTTTATACACAAAAAATACAATGAATACATAATGAACATTTTACTTATCAGTCCCAGTGTATTAAGTCATGTTCGTCAAACAGATCAGACCAATTAGCTGTTAAGTTAAAAATTAAGTAAAAATATTATAACAATTTTGTTGTTCAACAGATTTCCATATACTCTAAGATATAGCAATTTCTTATGATTTCTAAAGAATAATTTTAATTTAATACAACTCGGACCATATTGCTGCCACAGAAACATTTAAAAAATGAATGGAACAATCTTCAAAATTAAATTATTTTCAACATATGAGCACATAAGTCGAGATAAAGTTATTTATTACGCTTTGAAAATGAATTTTGGACTTTAACAAATTGGATGACTATTCATATAGCTGCCATTGGAGCAGTACTGAACTTTTGATAATCTGGGAAAATGGGTAATCTATCATCTGACTATGTCTTATGTTGTATAAGATGGCGAGCTACAGGGGTAAAAAAGCTCCAGTCAATCCGACTGTGGTTTTTAAAGTTACTTGCATAAGGACTTGTAAGGACGCGCCAGAGCATTTGAAACATTAACCAAAGACAAAGTCAATAAATAAGAATAAAATAATTATCAACAGGCCTAAACCCATCAGCGGAACTGCCAATATGCACAAGCAGTCCGGACGAGTGACCAACGAAAAGAGCATCGCTGTGGCTTTCCATTCAAATGAGGAAAATAATATGCTACGACTTCAAAAATAACTCAAAGGTAAGGCGCATTACTGAGCTTCTTGACTGAAAATGAAAATTACCATAGACGTAGAATTATACGACAAGATTAATAAGCAGATAGAAAACCTGTTGGACAAAGAACAGATATACTCAAAACCGCCAAAAAGATTATGTTGGTATGGAAAGCTGTTTCCTAATCTCATGAAAAGCCTCTGATTCACTTCCTCCTGCTCCCCTGGCTTCCTTTTCCTTTGCTGTACCTCATCCTATCATGATAGCTTTGATAGCTTCTCCAGCACACACTCCCGGCGAATGTTCCAAGGCGTATAATAGTCCGGATTTCGCTGAAGGATCTGCACATTCAGGCTGAGGATTTCGTAGTCCACCTCGCCCGCTGGCCGCTTCTTCAAATGGCACATAGCCTGCTCTTACCTCATCCCCTCCCGCTCCTCCTCAGCTACCGTGCATCTTTTAAAATGCGATTCAAATGGCAATTTCTTAAGATAAAAAAAAACAAAGTCACCTGATCAGCAAAGTGAAAAAGCAGCTAGGTTGGAAGAAGTACCTCGCCAAAATGACTGACCAAAATGTTACTTTTACTTACAAAATAAGTGTTTTTCCTTATTTATTTTCCCGAAAAAAATATCAAATTAAATATGCTTCAAATATGATTTATATCCCATGCAATGATGCCCGTCTATGAGTCAGCACCTAGATTGTAGTGAAGGCCTCTTCCATGGTTTGCATCTACGATGAGGTGAGTTTGCCTGACACAAGCTGGTTGCTATCAAAATAAATTGTGGCTTTGCTTGTTTCCTGTGTGGAATTTTCCGAGAATAAAATTATTTAGAGTATATTTGAGATTTGGTATTCTTTGTTTTACAGTTCAAACATAACGCTACCAATGTAAGTAAGAAAGAGTGTAAGAGAGTAAGAAAGCTACAGTCGAATGTGCACGACTGTAGAATACCCGGTACCGAATGCTTTGTGTATCAAGTTTAGAACAAGTTCACTTTTCAGTGACACTCTTAGCCCAAACCTTTTCAAGACTCTACCAAACGATTACTATATTTACTTATTTTAAGAAGGAAAGAACCGTAGAAAAATAAAAACATTAAAATTTAAATTTTGGATCTCTCCAGATCGAAACTACGGTTCGAGACTCGACTTACTATTTAAGTCAAGTCTGACTTCGAGTGCGAGCGGAATGGAGATGCAATTCAAGTTTAATATGTACATATATACCCACCCAGTTCCTGTTTGCCCTTGTCGCAAAGGAAGATTAATTGAATGAAGATTGAAGATTGAAGATTAAATTTAAAACCGAATACAATTCAAGCAGATGCAGATGTGTAATTTAATTGTTGAAGTATGTAATTTTACTATAATTAAATATTATTCTAAATTATTTGGATTTATGTCTATTTAATTTAATTTATTTCTATTTATTTTCTAATATATATGTATACTTATTCTATTTGCGTTTGTATCCACTTTTGTTGGAAAGTTAATTTTGAAATGTATCATTAATTCGACGACTAAGAGTTATGGTTTCTAAACAATTTTAACTTAATTATTAGTATATGGAGTAGATCCGTCTACACATAGACTGATAGCGTTGATTAAGAACTGCCTCTCTGAGTTAAGTATTTGGTGCATATCAAACTTGGCGTTTTTCGGGATAAGAATAAGTTTATTCAATATGTAAAGGGGCTCTTATGTTGTCACTATTTTGTGAAAAGATAACAAGGTTCTAAAATTAATTAAGCGGATTAATTAATGTCGTCATTTAGAGGTCAGATGCGGTAAATAGTCAAAAAGATTTGAATTGAACACATAACGAGCAATTGAGTTAAGGACTGTTACTAGTTTTTTTATGTCCCGGAAGTCACAAAACCCAAATATTTCTACATCTTTAAACAAGGCGGGAATCAAAACTGATTTAGAAATCATAGTCTTATATCTTCGGAT
Source organism: Drosophila pectinifera (assembly GCA_008042775.1). NCBI lineage: Eukaryota > Metazoa > Arthropoda > Insecta > Diptera > Drosophilidae > Drosophila > Drosophila pectinifera. The sequence goes on from VNKC01001995.1 coordinate 7,006, forward strand.
AAAAATATTTTAGTGTTTGATAGCTAAAGAAATAGATTTATATGCGCTTATTCCCAGGCCAATTGTATCTATGTGTACATTAGGGGCAGCATTGTATTACAGCTACTAACACAGATTTTTATTTCACGATCGGGACTACTAACATAGATTTGGATATCATCGGCATAGTTCTCCTACTTCAAATACACTTCACACTCAGACAAGGCATTATATAAATTATTAACATAAATTGAGATCAATAAGGGGCCGATAACGGCTCCCTGGGGAATGCCTCGAGTGAGTTCCCTTCGAGCGGAGATTGCCGTTCCTGTCAGATAGGATTTGATCAGTTGTACTGCAGGACCTGAAAAATTATAAAGATTTCTTAACTTCGTACAAAGCAAATAGCGATTTACTATGTTGAAGTAGCTTTAAGAACGTAACGTGATTGTTGTCAGTGTTGACTGATATCTTCTTCAATATCAGTTATTGCTGATATACATTACGCTGACTACAAAAACCTGACTGCTTATTGTATAGGAGAGATATCTAATTTTAAATGTGTAATAACCGATTTTAATATTAGGACTTAAACTTGATCTAATTGTACTTAAATCATGAACATGTATGTGATTTTTGTATAATTATTATTACATATCTATTTACTTTTTACCGAATTATAGGCCATATCCTTGTTCACGTGTTTTATGATTTGTGGGGCCGGTAGTGGGTGTGGCCAAGTTCTGATCTTATAATTCTGTTCTATAATATATTTACTTTAAATAACCAAATGGATATATTTTCTTGTGAATATACTCGAGAGAAAGCACCATTAATCCTCTTAACAAGAAAACATATAGCTTTAGAAAACTCCAATCCGTTTTCCACATCCTTGCATTTTACTAAATGAAGCCAACGACATCTTCTATTTTTCGCACGATCGCATTCGCATGATATTTGCAATTATTATGAAAACTAAAATAAATTTCTATTGAAAGGCTAATTAAAAGTTTGGGAAAATGCTATGGAAATGCCATATGTATTTATCAGCTCAGTTCATTGGTTACAAACCCTCTTTGCCGAGTTAGGCCATATAGATATGTATTTATCAGCTCAGTTCATTGGTTACAAACCCTCTTTGCCGGCAAAACCGCAGAAGAAAGGCGGTCGAACCGTGGCCATTATGTGATGCTCCTATTTTCGCACAAGAACAATGTCGAGTTTGTTTCTGAGTTGTGAAAAGGTTTTACCTTTATTTACCGCCCTCCAGGGATCACAGGACTGACGGCCTTTGTAAAAAATGCGGTGCAGGGTCACACCCACATCCTGACAAGCTGATATTGCTTCCCTGCCAAAATCGGAGCTATGATCTTCACGCCTCGCCAGCCCTACGCAATTACATCGGAGTCTTTGTCCTCTTTCCGCAACTTATCCTACGGGGAGGTCTGACTTCCGACCCCGCTTACCAGCGACTCCAGAATCTTTATAAGAACGAGGTTCTATGTCTGATTAATGAAATGACCAAGGTCCTGAGGACCCTCAGGACTCGACCATGTCAGCCCATGTCATGGAGTGAAGGAGTGAAGACTGTGGGCCAAGATGGGAGAACCACAAACAGGTGAGAGAAATGTGTGCTGACCCGGGTTTACTTTGGGTATTCACAGGAACTAGAGATTCCGCACCAGAGTGCTAGGTTACTTCAATGATCAGGACTATTTTTATATAGTCGATTGTTGCAAGGACAACCTCAAGAAAGAACGCATCTCTTACTTAAGTGAGCCATGTCCCATTGAGATAGGAAATGTCAGATTAGAGTTGCCTCAAGTGCTGCAAGTGTGTTTGGTGTACATTCCCAATGAGCTCACGGATTTTGATTCGAAGCTCTGAAGTCCAACAGATTGAACATTCTGCGCCGCTTATTTGAGGTACGCGAGCAGCTCCCAGGCCGGAGTTCAGATCACTAACGAGCTCCCCTCCAATCAATCCTCAGTATCCGATGCTCACCGATTTCAGCATTTAGCTTGCAGCTGAGTTACTGTTGGGAAGTTCAAACTTTCTTTTTGTACAAAGAAATTATTACAAATGAATTATATCTAACGTTCTGCCCATAAATTCTCTGTAATTTAATACCTTTGATGTCCGACTGTCCATGCATATGAATTACCCAACATCTGAGGACAGACATGCCTCACATAATTAAGCCTGAAAGTTTGTGCTGCATAATTCGGGCGAGTAATCCAATTTTGAGTTATTCCCGCATAAATCAGAGTCCCGAATTCATATATTTATAGAATCCTGTTGATCCCGTCGCTCATCCGCCGTCACATTCGGTGTCCTTTGTTTTGCAGCCGAGGCCAGGCGGATGGTCTGCTCTCCCTGACCCCTGGTCCCCTCGGGTCTCGCACGCGAGAGGGGAAGGGAAGGTAACCAATCAACCCTGCCCGCCGAGATGCCTTCGACCTTCACTTTAAATCGCCGCCTTTGTTTGGCGTTGTCATAAGAGTAGAAGCCTCGCTGGATTGCCGCGGCTACTTGAATTCACGCAGCCGCTCTTCCTGCGGGCATCCCTTCCAGGCATCCTGATTCCTGTTCTGTTGGCCAGATTAGGACCGAGAGCGAACCCGAATCCGTGCCACACAACAGCCGCATTTGAGACGCGCAAAATCAGTCATAATATTTCAAATTTCATAAATTGATGCGTATCACATTAGGAGCGACGGCAGCAGCCGCAGACTAACGGTAACGACGCCAGGACCTGCCTCGTCCCCGCCTCCTTCCCAGCAGAGTCCTGAATCCACCCTCAGGAACTGACTTTGATAAACGCGTTTTCGGCGGAGGTGGGCGGCATTACGGCCACCCACATTTCAACGCGTAGCGAAAATTTGCTGTTTAAGTCTGGGAAAAAGAAAAATTAAATCTTTGTATACTTACAGTGAGAAAAATGACTTGGCTTCTAGAAGTCTTAGTTCTTAATTCCTTTTATCTAGAAATTGCGTAGCAAAACTGAAACCATTTAATGATATATAACTGTCACTTTAACTATAAATAAGTATCTTTAAGAAATGTCCATGCATTTATTGCGAGCGAACGAAACAAGAAAGAAAACTTACTTCGGGAAGCCCAAATTTGTATAACCTTTTGCCGAATTTCCTAGGCAGTCGCTAAAATTACAGATCAATAATGATATAGGCAGCCGATTTTGACCAAACTAAAAGCGATTTAAGATAGTATGATGGCTCCAGTTGAGATTATTTATAAGATGTAAATTTTCATCATTCTTATTACTTCTATTTACATAATCGTCCGATTTTTATAAAATTAAAGCCGTAATTCTGAATAAAAAAGTAAAAAATTTATACTTTATAGGGATGGAAATGACTCCTTGACTTCATTGTAATCTTCTAACTTAAATATACCCCTCTGGGGTATATAGCCAAATACACAAAATTCCTTGAGCAGCTTTTTTTATTCACAGAGTTTAAATATGGAAAAATATCAGTGGTTTTTTTATAACTGTAGACTGACAAAATATTTATTTTATGCTCAAGTAATATCAAATGGGAAAAAGAGGTTACAGTGATACACTTTTAATTCCAAAGATCTCAATTTGTTTTCGGCAGTGCATATCTTTATATGGGTGGACGGGCGCGTTCGTTTTCTTTGATTTTGCAGCACGATTGATTTTCCCTTTCCAAGACAGCTACTTCGCCTTCGTCCTGGAAGAGTCCTTTTCATTCGCACCTGCTTCTGCTGCTGCTCCTTCTGTTCCTGGTGCCGCTCAAATGGTTCCCCGACGACTTGGCCTGCTCTCGTCTATCCCTTGAACTCGAGGGTCCTGCCCATTTATGGGATTCCCTCCTCGAGTCCAGCCCCGAGTCGCTCCTTTTATTTTATTTCCTCTTTGCACAGCCATAAAACAATAAAGGAGATTCTTGTATTTGTATTCGTATTCCGACTCCGAGTCCGAGTCACTCTCGCTGGAGAAATGCTTTTCTAATTAAATTTTATGACTTGCCTGATGAAGTTTCGGAGGGCTCTTCGTGATTGGGATTGAACTATTGATTGGTCACGAATGGGAAACTGCGTCCGGACAGGGCTTCCTTGAGGGGATGATCCTTCGGAGAAGTTGGGAAAGAAACTTACGTAATGACGGCTGCACTTTAAATTATACTTTATCAATGGGTTTTAAAATCTGAGCAGCAGATTGTGAAGGATTTTTGTGGAAATCGAATAAAAATGCTCCATGGAATCGATGATTTGTGATATTAAAGATTAAATTAGCAAGGGCAAATGATGAATAGAAAATCCAGAAATATTATTGAGCTGTATTTTGGCCCATTCCCAACCATTTTGAGCTAGATAAAGCTGTACCTACATATAACTTATTGCTACTATCGATTGTAATTGGATTTTACCCGTCATTAAAAAAGTATCCGTTTCGTAGGAGAAAATAACCTTTTAATTACTGATTAAAGCAGTAATAAGCGGAGTGGTCGAAACATAATGTCGGGGGAAAGGAAAGTCCTTCTTGAATTTCCCTGAATTAATTTGCGCTCCTCGAATGCCATTAACCTGGCCACTTTCATTTCCACGTGCTGTCGAACTGCAAGTGTTGCCATCGCAGTGGTAATCCAAGTAGACCACAGCGAATTCAGTGGTTTCTGTTGGCCAACTTCCACCCCATCGCCCCCCGCCACACTTCATCCCATGGAGTTGGCAGCCAGGCAAATTTCAGCGATTTCCCGAGCATTTCGCTGCCACGCTGAAAATTGACACCTAATGCCCACGCAGGAGGAAAACTCTCGCATTCAGTGGCCCATCCTCCTGATGGGTTTCCTCTGCGGCACTCTATCCCCTCCTCCTTGGCCACATAGCCACATACACAGAGAAAACAGGCAACACATTGTATTTTCAATATGCAAATATTCACCTTAAATCATTATAATGAGTTAGAGATAAGACTTCTTTCTGAGAGACAGAAAACAAAAGATGGAGAAGATGTTTTATGGTTAATATAGTAAACAATATCTATGCAGACTGATCTGAACTCACTGATAAGCGGAAGACGGCTTTCAAATGCTAACAACTTTCCCCACTTTTTTTAGAGTGCACTAGCTGGATGTTGGCTAAGCGAATGCGCAAGCAATTGACGTAAATAAGAAGCCGCCTGGGCAATGTCAGCGCCACGATGACGACGCCTGTAACCGGAGATGCCGCAGGATGAGGGCCTTAGTACGGCTTGTACATACAGATATATATATGTATATATATTTGTATATAGCATACGTATGCCTTGGCCACAGCTTGAGCTTTGAAATTGGAAAAAGTTATGCAAATCTGCTGACGACAGGACAGGAAACGAGCGCAATGTGAAGCACAAGAAGTGAATTAGTTTTTATTTTCTTGCTCCCTTTCAGCGTTTCCCGGGCTCCTTCCAGCGTGCAATTTATGTGTGACACTGCGAGGGTGTGTGTGTGTGTGTGTGTGGGCAGGACCTGGCCGGGATCCTGTCTAACTGTCGATTCTCTTGTGTGCGCA
>VNKC01001997.1:0-88260 GCA_008042775.1 Drosophila pectinifera
ATTTATATTTATTTATAATATCTATATTATTTATATATAATTAAACACCTTATATGTATTTCGAGATTAGGAATATTTATATTATAAATATTTATATTATATTATATTTTAATTAAATATAATATTTATATTATATCTTCTATAATATTTCACACTCGACTGTATCTTTCCTACTTGTTTATAATAACTCCAACGATTTGCTTGCAAAACTCCGCAGAGCTTTTGTTTTTCGGCAGATGGGCCCGTAGTTCTTAGCCGGGCTTTATTTCTTAACGGCCATGGCCAGCGACGATGACTCAGATGAAGACGCTTCACACGTCAGCCGTCGGAGGCTGAGGTCCGATGGCTATCACGCAGGCCTCGAACTGAGGGAGAGATGCCACGAAGTCGCTAGCTAGCTGGCTTGTTCGATGATATCAGGAACATGCGCCACGCTCTGACAACAGGCATTCATTTCACACGCTGCACCACTGCACCACTGCACCGCTGCTCCGTGCCGAGGTGCAGGCACCACGAATGTGTACAAGCCAGCTCCCCGTGGAGGCAGCAGCTGTATCTGCGGGGGAATCGGCAACACGCTGCCTTGCAACACGGCCAAACAAGGTGTAATTAACTACCCAGACGCGGCTGCTCCGGGCGCCATTAGAAGCAGAGCCAGCAAGTGGCACAGTTCCCTAATCGCAACTGGCAACTTGCACTTTTTCTGACCATTAGAAACCGGGAGAGTAAACCAGAACCACGGCCAGAACCACTCCAGTTCTGGGAGCACATGCACCACATGCTGAAGAGTAATTGCGCACATAATTCATGGCTCAAGGCCATGCGGCACAAATGAATTCCGTTTTCAGCACCTCGCTTGCAGTGGCAGGATGGGATCCCCACCAGACTGGCTCTGCTTCTTTGTCTGGAAGATGAATGGTCTCGGCTCTCCGGCGGCTGCTGTTCTGCGATAGCCGCCTTATGGCAGCTTATTAATCAAGCTGAAGCCACCGGAGTGTACTGGCGAAATTAGCACAAGTTGTGCGGTGGCAACTGAAACCGAAAGCTGAAATAGTCGGACAGCCAGAACGCCGTCTGCACTGGGCGATGTAAGTTTAATTATAATAAATGTCAGCTTTAAATATGCAATTAAGGCGACTGGAGAACGCTGACACACCGAATGGGGCATTTAATTAAGAGAGCTCCAAGTAGAAACCCAGCCGGAGACACACATGTAATTTCACTAAATTAAATCTCTCAATCAAATAAATTGTGTTTTTATCTAAGCTAGATTGGGCTACAAATTATATGTGGGAATCACTTAAATATAATTTATTGTTCAGTATTATTTAGACAACTTAATTATTAAAAAAAAAATTAAATAGAAACATAAAACAAATGGGAGTAAAAGCCTCACACAAATATTAAATGAAATCTTTATATTATTATTATATTATCTAAGCTAGATTGGGCTACAAATTGTATGAGGGAATCACTTAAATATAATTTATTGCCCAGTATTATTTAGACAACTTAATTATTAAAAGAAATATTAAATAGAAACACAAATGGGAGCATAAGCCCTACACAAATATTTAATGATTTCTTTACTTTAAGAACCGATCAAAATGCAATCAATTGTCAACAAGAACTACATCGATGTCGGAGCTAAGATATAGCTTGTAAGTGCTTATCTGCTGATAGTTAAACCCCTCCATTGAGATTGGAGCTGGATCGGCGCTCTATAAGCCCCGCCACAAGGCCAGCACACCTCTGGGACAGTTCATAATATCATTCCGATGTGAGCTAATGCATAATTACCGCAATTAAGTTGTCGTCTAAATGCAATAGACGCAGAGCTCTACTCGGCAGCAAGTCGCTTTGAATAAACTAATTAATGTTCTAAGATTAGCGAGGTAGATAGTGCTAATTGCAGCTTCAACGCGTGTTGCGATTGCCATCTCGCCCAGGCCGCCGTGCGACGATCCTCCAGTTCGATTCGCATGATTTATGGAAGCCATAGCCATAACCATTAGAGTGCTCCCCGTGGGGCAGGCGTGGGCGCCTCCGCATCCCGGCCTACACCTCTCTCCCTGATTAATGGGCCCACTTGGAGGCCAGAAAGCGAAAACGATAAGGATGGACGGCCGGCTACTGGCTACTGGATACTGGTGTGCAAAATATTTATGAGAGTGCCGGGGCAAATACACAAGCCGAGCGTGTAAATCAATTATTCATGCCCCGGCAGCAGCCAAATGGCATAAAAATGTCATACAATTTGTGGCAATTACAAGTAGCAGGCGATAAATATGGGGGCCAAGAACTCTGGCGTTAGCCTGATCCTTCCGAGAGTTATGTCCTTGGCTCTAAAAATAGGGCCGGGTGAGTGATTGTGGCGCGTTATCGGGCCACTCAAGTTTGGCTATTCCATTAGGTTGGACTTATTTATAGGCAGGTGATTTATGACGCCAGGGAGAAAAGTGTCTCCTCCGGATCCTACTGCTCCTCTAGCCACAGCTCTCCAGCTATAGTCTCAGCCATGGTCTAATCTGCATACTGGCTGCTGCTAGATCCGATCTGCCAGGCATACTTAGCAAATACATAGTTAATATATAAGTAGCGGGCTGTAAGTCGGTCTAAGCCGCCATATGGGTATGCAAATGGCGCGGCTGTCCTTGAATAATCATCAAACACACTACAGCCATCAATACAAGCAGTTCCCGGTGATCAGGGAGCGACTAACTGCCGTATTTTATGGCATCCAGCAGCCGAAAATTCTATTGTAACCTGTTTCGGAATTTATTCAGAGTCACAGACTTGCGTCAAGAGCAGGAATCGCATGAATCTAACGCCGGGTATGATATCAATCTTTATGGATCATATACAGGCTGCCCGCAGAAAGAAACCGAGAGCTTAACCGGCCTCTACTCTTGGTTTCTACGGATCCCAGCAGCAGCATCATTATCTCGGGGATGGCCGGGATCGGTCCGGCTAAAATTAATTCTTTTAATGCCGCCCAGCTGCGGCGTGTAGTTGGGGCCTGAAAATAAAAGTGATTCGTTTTCGATTTCAGTTCGTGTGAGTGGCTTTATACCCGTTTTTACGGCTCCTCCGATACTGGAGGCAGCATAAACACGTTCGCGCCGCCTGATGAATGCCCAGCCGATGCCGCTTTAATTGTTATTAATCTGTTACTCTTTAATGGCATAATTAAATACAAATAAAACAGCCGTATGTAAAGCAGACCCACGCCTGCCCGTCTGTCCGACGGACTAGAGGCGCAGACATGCTCATGAGCACTGTCCATCAAAAGCGCAATCTACATACAATGATCGATCTGCAAATCGGAGCCAAAAGGTGGGCGTGGGCATGTGGAACCTAGTTTGTTAAAGACAAAAATATATATTTGGGTAAACCAGTTCAGGTCGAGTAGGAGATGGTAATACACTTTTTGGAGATTATTTCAGGCTGGCCATATAAACATATTTGGCTAATTGGAATTTTTGTATGAAATAATATCCAAGCAAAGTATGAAAATATGGAATTCTGGATACTAAAATATATATATAATAATACCAGATAATAAAATATATAACTAGCTAAAAAAGTATTTATAAAAAGGTCTTTAGGTTTAAATATTTTCTAAATACAAAACTTAAGAGAAATTAATGTAAATTGTCACTATTTTTGCCTTACATCTTAGCAGTTTTATAAACTCAAGCCTAACAATATTAAATTGCTTGACAATACTAAATATGAAGTTGGTAATATATATTTTAGTTTTATATATATATATATAGATTATATTATATTTTATATATAAATCTTGATGGCCAATAAATATTTGTAAATAACACGGAACTCCCATTTATTCATTTATTATCTAAAGTAGTTTAACAAGTTCAAGGTATAATACCTTGAATTACCTTATTATTAAATTGCTTGAAAATACTAAGTTTAAAGTTGGAAATATATATATTAGTTTCTTATGTATATTATATTATACTTTGAATATAAATCTTGAAAGATATGCATCTTGGATTGCCAATAAATATTTGTAAATAACCAGGAACTCCCATTTATTTATCTAAACTCATATACATGCTATTAGTTTGTAAACATTTATTTACATTTGATGCTTAAATTTGGTAGTTTACATAACCAGTTTAGGCATAAATCGATCCACTTCCCATATAAGTAGAGCACGACCCATACAACCATCATCCCTCTGCTGTGCTCTATGCTTAAATACTAATTAACCTTTTGTTCCCCCAAAATGAATGTTATTTATTATTTTGCTCAATGAATAAAGTATAACTATAGCAAAATATATGGGATGCTGGGCAATTAGTGTGATTTCCTATTTGGTTAATTTGCAGAAAATTAAAACGGGTGTGCTGTGGCAGCTTGGCATTCTGGCATTTGATTTCGGAAACCACAAACAAGTTGTGAGTGCGTCTCGTATCCACGAGATATTTGTGGCGGGACTTGCGCCAAATCGAGCGCAGAGACCACAAATGGCCAAATGGCAGCAAACACACAAGACTCGCAACGGAAGATTAATGGAACTCGAGTGCGGCGGCGGCTATATGGCAATATGGCAATATGGCAAATCCAATGTTAATGGCGCTTTAACCCACCCAATACCAATACCGATGTCAAGAATGGCTCGGCTCGGCTCGGCTCTCCTCCTGCAGTCCGGCAAACTTTTACTTCCGCCAGATATATATATATATATACTCGTCTTTTGTGTGTCTGAATGGTTTAATTGATTTCTGTCTTTCTATTTCTGCACAGCGCACTCGAGGCGACATTAATTGCTCGTCGTAGGCCCGAACAAGTAGCGTCAGTGTATAGTTTTGGCCAAAGTCGAGCCAGGCGGTGGTGAAACAAGCGATTAAAATAACGCATAATTGGGAATTTAATACAACAGAAATTAAGGTAAGACAAAGGAGCCAACAGAGAACGTGTGTCTCTAAATGGATTCGCCGTTGCCCAGGGCGGCGTCGCTGGAGAACTCCATGTTAATTGAATTAACCAAATGTATTATGCTGCATTTAGCAGACTTAATTTGCATAAATGCTCAATCGATCATTATTATCTCTAAGCGGTTCTGTGCGAGTCAATTTCACTTTTTGGTTTCACTTTTATGCCCTGTGGAACGTGTTTTCAGCCAAATGACATAACGCAGTCTATTATTCTCGGCGATCGGGCGAGTGAGTTACCCTACCCAACCCCCATATCCGGTTCAGAAAGATTCGAGTAAAGATTCGAAAAACAAAACCGCACTCTTATAATTATTAAGTTTATGCCAGCTGCCAGCAGAGTGCTTAGTATTTTATTTATTCCATGCTAAGTCAAACTAGTTTTTCGTGAAATATGAAATGACAAATCTCCACGTCTCACTAGGTGCTAACATGTACGCGGGAAACTGGCTTTCTGGGAGCGGTCCTATACATCTCAAATCGGTTTTCTGTTCTCTAAAATCTAAAAATTCTACATTATTTAACTGCCAGAGGTCAGAAGTGGCCACACGCATTGGCAAAGTTCAACAAACCACTTAAGGCTCAGAAGCAACAATAATGTTACCAGACTCTTAGCCATCTGCTTGATCCGCTCGAGTGTTTGCTCTGCTCTGTGCTGAGTATCTGTAAGTATATAGTTTACTTATTCATACATTTGGCTAAATGATTTTATTATTTATATATATCTTATAACTGGTTCGGCTCAATTCGCGAATTTGCATTAAGTATTTAGCATTTACCGTTAGGCATTCACAATGAAACAAATCGAGAGAAATTGTCGGGGCAGGAATTCTTCTGGCGCGACAAGTGAAATCGAAAACAAGTTAAACCAGAACAGGTCAATTAATATCGATATAAATACACATGAACCCCTCTTGCCGAAAAAAGCGAGCCAGATCTCAGCCAGGTCTCGACTTGGCAACCGCAAGTGCAATAAAACCAGATCGAATACTTTTATGAAGCCAACTCGTAAACCCCTATGAGATGCGGCTTTCTGTTCTTTTTTTACAGGAATTTCCACTGACTGGCAATGCCAAATGGTGACCTTGCCGGTGCCGTTGCTTCTGCACTGCGACAAAATTTAATACACTTTGATTTACTTTTACATAAAGTATTTATTTGCTAATTTATGCTATGAATAACTGGTTTTTATACCTGGTTCCAGTAGGATCTAGGCTAGTGCCACCTGGAAATGTATGCAATACGCAGAAGGAGAAATCTCCTGCCCCATAAAGTATATATATATTCCTGATCAGCCTCGCTAGCCTAGTCGATTTAGCCCTGTCCGTGTGAAACTCTAGACTTCAGAGACTGTATAACTTAAAGCTTTCACTTGACAGAAGTTTTCTCTAAAAGGATTTTAAGACAATGACCCATTAAAATAAATAAAACCATTCATATTAGATAAACGACGGTCTAGTATTTTTTACGGTGTGATGATGCTGTTGCCGTGACGTCACTCTTAATGGTAACAATATTTCATAATCATAAGAGTGTGGGCTTTTGGCTACGTATTACCTGTTCTTCGGCATGCGGGCCTCAGACTCGAGATGATTCACTCTGGTAATTTCTACGCGGCCAAAACATATTTATTAACCGGCAACTGTGCGGACCGGGCCATCTTAATTTCATCAAATAATGATAGGGCTTTCCAAGGACTTCCCACACGCTGGTGACGCCCAAACGATTCTTGGACTTCTGGGACGTCGTTTAAGTTGTTTATGGCCTGGTTGGACACCAAAGTCCACGGACCCAGGCTCGTTTACTTTGTTGATGCCAGTTCTGGCCGGGATCTTGGCCAGCTCTGGCCGCAGTCTTGTTAACATGATGGGCAGCGCAGAAAGTGAAACTGAAATCGAAAACTATTTGCGAAAATAGAGCAATAAGTTGGTAAGGCACCGGGTCCACGCCGACTTAGTCCTTCTCCTGGCCATGGCCAAGATGCGGTGGCCACGATAGCCGGACAGAGTTATTAAGGCGAGGCGAGCGTGACAGAGGCGGCAAGTCTGGCCCGTCTGTGGGACAACTCGGACAACGTGGCGCATTATTTTATTTCGAATTTAATGATGGCCAGAACCCTTGTCGCCGTCTGATTGGGACCACGACGTCCAACAAATTTGAGCCTGTCTCAGGGTCTATTGTCGTGGACTGCAGTGATGTCCAGTTCTGGGAGTGACTGCTTGAAAATAGGCTTCTTTTTGGGAATAGTTTTTAGTTGGGTTATTATTAACAAAAATAAACTATAAGTTATATACTACATAGAGAGAAAGCAACAAGAGGATAAAGAAATATATTAAGAATAGAATTTTGTGGGAGAACTTTCTCTCATTTCTCTTATTTAATTCTTGGTAATTTCCACAATCTAAGAAACCGATTTTATTATAATTAGATTCTTGTAATAATTTTCTAAATATATCCCTTTTTTTAAGGATCCATTCAGCTTTTAAACCAGCCCGATGTCAGCACTGATTGTCGTGTTGTTTGTTGGGGGTGTAGCCCTTGCTGTCGCCTTTGTTGCCACAGTTGTTGCCACAGTTGTTGCTGCTGTCAGTTGCGTGTTGGCCGGCCTGCTGGTTGTTGCTGTTGCTGTTGCTGCTGCTGCTTGATGACGTCGTAGACGGAGGCGTTGCCTCACAATCACCAAAAGTGATCGCGATTGTGCCGCAAGTCAAAGGCCCAAAAGAAACCAGCCGGCGATACATATAGTGTACACTCGGCGGCAGCCACAACTAACAAGGTTGCGGAGTAAGTTGAAGGTCAGCACGTAGCCAGCGCTGTATGGGTGAGTATCGGGCTTATATATATATAGTGTACGTATCTTTCTGTGACTGATCGGCGGAGCTTAGCATATCGATATCGACCGAAGTGGCTGCAGTCCACAAGTCGTAGGTTCTTTACATGTAATAAGTAACAAATGCCGCACGACATACGACATTCGACAGTTTTATGCCAAGACATTTGGGTGGGACGGCCGCGGAGAGGGGGCGGGGGCTAGGCCAACTTATCTTGGTAATTGAAGCAGTGGCTTTGTCCATAAATTCCTGGCCAGCTACGTGGGCCGCCGCCACTTCGAGAGCGGTCGCTTTTGACCCGGCTTACGCAGAACTATGCGGCCTGTAATTAAAAAGGCGAATCAAGGAATTCTAACTCGTGTGTGGCACTTTAGACGGGAAATACATTAAGCTGAGGATGCACCCACTTGGATTTTAAAACAGGAATATACTTTATAAAATTGGAAAGTAGAATTTAAAAAAGATTTTTGGCTTTCGGAAACTATACCTCATGATATCTGTCACTTAAAATGGCATGGTAATCTTATGAAGAGATATCATTGGTCATACAATAAACTAAAGGTTCTCTAGAATTTTTCTTAATTTAATTAATACTTAATCTAAATTAAATTAAATTCATTAACCATGTGGGTATAGAAATATTAATACCAACTTTAAACTAACTTTAAAAACATTGAAACCATATACTTGTAGTATTAAATGGAAAGTTAATGTATTTCTAAGAACCAGTTGCATTTATGGGTTATAAAAATAATACATTTTTATTATTAACCAATGATTATTTGAAATATAAACTCTTAAATAAATTGTTCCCTTTTACAAACTAATAAATTCCTATAATTTCAAAATCTGGTCCACCTTTTTTATATAATAAAAACTTAAAGCTACATTTTGACTTTAAAATTCATTAAAGGAGTATCTAATATGTTTGATTTTGCATATTAATTGTATTATTGTTATTATACATATATTATTTATTTAGGTTTTACTCCCTTTTCAGGGAACAGAGCCATATGGGCCTAATTAGGAGTGAGAGCTGACCAACTGTAGGTCTAGCCGTTGACAGGAAAAGGCCAACAAATCAAGCGCAGAGCATTGACAACGACAGCTACTAATGACCAAGTCAAAGGCAGAGTTAGAGCCAAGTCAAAGTCAGAGGCAGAGCCAAGTCAGAGGCAGAGTCAGAGCCAAGTCAGAGACGAAATCAAAGTCAGGCGCTGTCTCTAACATCAAACAAATGCAGTTGTTCTTCTTCCTGCCGGGCCAGCTGCATGGCAATGGAAATGGAAGTGGAAAATGGGAAAACGGCAGGGAAAATAGAAGGATGTCGGGCAGAATTTACTTGCACTTAAGTGAAAACATTGATTGCAATGGCATTGGCTTAATTAACCATCGAAAGCCGACCGCCCCGGCCGACATTGACAATGAAATGGAAAACTATCAATGCTATCAGCTCCGGCTCTGGTTCCTGCTCCTGCTCCTGCTCTGGACCCTAGGACTGGAGTAGAGTGGCTCCCCCAGAACACTTTCCGCTGTGGAACTCGTTACCAAGTCGGATCCGCCTATCGTCACGCATGGATCGCAAATTTATTTGTCAATCAGGCAAAAGTATGAAGCCAGCCGGAGCATAAAATACACATAATTGCATTTGGCCTCCGCTCCCGCTCCCATCTGCTCTGCTCCCGCTCCCAAGGATTACTCTGGCCGATAAGCCACGTTTTTAAGTCCAAGTCCAAGTCCAACTCCAACTCCCAGGCAGCTCCAACTCAACTTCAACCTTGCCTGCGAGTTTGAAATGCTCTCGTAATAAATTGAATTCACCTTTTGTGTCCGTTTGTGTTTGCCTTAAAATAACAACGCCACAAACAGAGCTCTTTCGCTGCTCTCTACACGGAGAGAAAAATAGAGGTGCAAACTGATGGCAAGGATGGTGAAAAGGGGTCAAAATGGGTCTAGAGATTAAGTACTAATCGAAATCTAAGCTTGGCTTTTATAGGACTATTATTAAATTATTATATTATAATATTATATTAAAGCTCTGCAATGTAGCCTTATTTGCCTCTAATTTAGTAGAATAAAGATTAATATATATATAATAATATTTATAGGTAAAGTTGTTTATTATGTTGTTATTTTATTGTAAAAGAAATAAAGATTATTTTATATATTCTAGAGGTTTTTTCATTTTTATATTAATGACAGTATGTTTGATGCATGTACCTACATCTGGCCATCTCGCTTCCTCGTTCGCTGCAGCTTAATCACTTAAGGCTCTTAAATGCGGAAAAACATTGTGCCATATGGGTCCAGTTAATGGCGAATTGCCGGGGAAAATATGTCCCCCGGTTGGTTCAATTTAATTCCAAAGCGAAAACTGCAAATTTGCCAAACACTAAACTGAGGCATCCGAAATTTGCACTAATTAGTGCCATCGATAATTCAACGATGATCTGGCAGCATCGCGTGACAATCGATGGCGATTCGAAAAGTTAATTTTGCGTGCGACTAGTTGCAGTTGACTAATTGGGTAATTAAACTGCCAAAAATGAGTTTACTAATTGGAAAATTCTTGCTTTTTCAATGAAAACATTTTCATCGCTTGTGAAATATGATGATCTTGCATAACTTTCGATTATAATCGATTAAGGATAAAGTCGATAGTTCTTGACTAAGCTCTGTCATCGCTAGAAACTAATCACGTGATGTTGCAAAGTATTTTGGCGGCTTTTCTGGAGGTGTAAAGTATCAATTTACTAAAAACAGTGTGTCTAGTGCTTATAAAATATGTGCAGCATTTAATTTAGTTAAATATTCTTCTTAAAAAGCAAAGTTTTTAAGCTGATATTGTAGCTAAATGCATAAAGTTTCCTAAACGTGCAAGGTGCACGTATGTATGTGCACATATGTACATACATACATGCATATGCATTTATAGAAATCTGCCATATTTTAATTAATAATCTCTAAACAAGTTCCGCCCACCTCGCCTACAGCGATTCAAAGTAATCTATATCTTTAATATTGTGTTTGCCTACGAATCTTTAATTAATTTATCCGGATTGAAGCTGTCAAAACAGAAATTAGCATGAGACAGGTGAGATTAACATGTCCAAAAATGTATGTAATTGCTGGCGCTTGTTAACAATATTTTTGGTTTCCCTGCAGGTAGGTGCATCACTTCATCAAATCAAAGACAACGTCGGGTGAGTGGGAATTTCCATATTTTCCATTGCCATTTCCCGGGCCCTTTTCACCTACACCTGCACGGTTGCAGTAGAAAAGTGAATGCCACCAATTAGTAGAGTCCTGCTACCAAAAAAAACCAAGGCGGGAAAATGGAAACAATATGTTCAGCTGAGCTCAAACAACTGCAGGCTAAAATCTAAATCCTTGCCGCCGAAAAAAAAATGCCATAAAGGTGGTGGGATTCAAAAGGGCAGGGATTCTAACATTCCGGATGTGCCTGTTGGTCGTCGAAAACTAGCGAACTTTGTAGACAGAACAATGTCCGAGTCCGAGTCCGAGTGCGAGTCGAGAGTGTGTGCTGGGGTGGTGTGGAGTGGAATTTTAGGTCTAAATCCGGCAGGGTCATAAAAAGTGCTTATTACATTATCACCTCAAGCGTGGCTGAGCCGGCTGTGGGCAGTGCCACGCCCACGCATACACTGCCACGTCCACAAAACGCAATTCACCCTGCCCGGCCTTTAAGAGTGTCTGTTTTTAGGTCCTTTGAAAGGGTATTATGATTTTAAGAACCTTTTGCTGACTGCAAATATCAGGATATTAAAATACTATCAAAGGAAATCTTACCCAGAACCTTGTTTTACAGCTTAACTCTTTAGTTTTGTAATGTGATATATTATAATTGATTGCTTTTAACATATTCCCTTTTTAACTATAATTATTAACAATTAAATCGGTGCTTGATTATTATTTAAGTAGGTTATAAGAATAGTTATCGCCCACAGGATTATTAGAAATAGAAATAAGTTTATGGTCTATCTTACTCCTTAAGATTTCTTTCAAGATTCATAGATCAAGAACTATAGACTTATGTCTATCTTCCACTGATACCTTCAGCTATTAAGAGTGTTTTAAGAGCATTTCAAGGTCCAGCTCTCGCAGGCAGCTATCCTTTCTTGTTTTTTGTTGTGTGTGCGCGTGTTTTGGGGGCTTTATTATGGCCCTGGCAGCTGCGTTTTTCAATTTTCACTTTTTTAGGCCTCCGGCCTCACCTGAGCTGTGTGAGCCCTGAGCCTTGAGCCGATTTGTTTCGGTTCGGTTCGGTTCGACTTGGCTGGCAGTCCCCCAGTCCCACTTATTGGCAAATGTTCCTAGCTGAAAAGGGAGCTGAAAAAAGGGGGCGGCGGATGCGGAAGCAGAAATGCGAAAAATGTGTAAATTTGCGCCCGCTTTTATTTCTCGTATTTGGCCCGGGCGGATGATGTGTAGCGGCTGATCCGCTTTGGCAGCGCTCCCAGGTTCGAGTTCATTCAATTTGGATTAAGTCGTTCGTGTTGATTAACAAAATTGACTTTTTTGCCGACTTCCTGGCAGCTAAGAGCCGAGAGCTGCGAGTTCCGAGCTCCGAGTTGGGAGTTCAACGCAATCGATTTCGATTTGGGATCGATGGAGCAGGCGCAGCTGTAAACCATTTAGACGGTGCTGCCGGAGACGTTTAGTAAATATTCAATCAATTTGGATGGACAATAAATCACCGGGAAATCAAGAGCTTCTCAATTTCTCTCAGGCAGATATGCGTCATAACAATAAAGAATTTTCCTATTTCCCACTTTCCACTTTCCATTTTCCACTTCCCGCTTGCCATTTTCCGATACCCGTAGATGTGCGGCAAAATAAACAAGACAAGGCGACGGGCCATAATATATCATGGCCCCAAGGCGCTTGACGACACATGAAGATGGAGAGCCGGCTGCGAAGGACACTGATGCGTAATGGCTGCCAAGGGGATGACTTCGATCTGGAGACGGAGCTCCATGGCCTTAACTGCGAATCAATGACATATCGTTACGGCAAATGCGAATACCCGCCGGGCGCAGCAAATGCGGACAAGCAGATCGGAATAAAATAATAAACCGGATAATAGCATATGTTGGGGAGCCATTACCTTCCCGCTAATTGCCGGACAAACTTCGGCTGTCGCCGCCTAAGCTCGTCGCAAATTAAAGCCAAACAAATGCGGCCGGAACGCTAAACGCTAAAAGCCCTCGCTGGAGTCCGGATTCCAAAGCTCCCGAGAGCCAGCCGCAATGTAAGTGCGGCTCATAATTTATTTCGATTACGCCACAGCACGCAATTTGCGCCGGGCACATCCTTTTCGAGCACACGGCCACGCACAGGAAGTGAGATATCCAGGAGCCACAAGCACCAGCAGCTGGGAGCAGAAGCGGTAGCAGGGAGCAGGGAGCATGGGGCAGAGATAAGTGTGCGCATCGCGCAATTTCCGTTTCCGCTTGGCTTGCCCTTATCCAGCGCTGATGCTGCGAAAATCCACTAAGCAACAATTAAATCACAGACTCCCGAGAGCAGCTTGGGGAAATAAGCAGAGAATGCTGGAGAGACAATGAGAGAAGTGGCCGCATACAGTCCGACATCTCTAGAGGCGACCTGACCAAGTCAACCAACTACAAACGAGTTGGACTTTACTTAATTACATTTTCCTTTTAGAACTTTTTCTCACTCTATCAACTAAGCTCAATATTTAGAGAAATATGTGGTCTCAGGGGCTGTGACTTCCACTCCATGAATGCCCAATCGAAGTTCGAGTTGCAAGAGTTCGACTGTTCCGCCCGAGTGAGTCAGAGATATCAATACACAGGCTACCTGAAGTGAATCATTTCCAAGCAGGTAACAAAGGCCGCCATGCATTACCATTAGCTGACTAATCGGCGGGGCCTCCAAGAGTGGCCACTCCAGGCTCGAGACCAGAATCGATTCCGCTTTAAGCGTTTGCTCTTTACGCTTAGAACTTATAAATATTTATGGCGCACATAATGCAGCGTGTTGAGCTCCGCCAATAATTTCTCCGCTTACAGCTCTGCGATATCTGGGAGCCAGGATCCTCGGCAATGGCCACGGATATGGGTGTGTGTGCTCCAGATGCAGCGGAGCGAGCATTTTCCACTGAAGGATTTATGCTCGCTGACATGCAACTTAAAAGCAAGGACAACAGATAGCAGCAGGAGGAGAGAGGCGAGTGGAATGGAACGGGCGGTAAACTTTCCTTATGCGGGATACTTTTCTTGTGCAGTCGGAACAACAATTGGGGAAAAGATGCTGAGCGCAAGGATTAGGCCACAAGGAGAATGGTAAACGGCGGGGGCAGCGCCAGAAAGGAGCCCAAATTTATGTGACTTTTGCATGTGGAGGCTGCTACTGCAGCAGCAGCATCAGCAGCATCAGGATGTGGCCCGCACTGGCTAGACATTAGTACAATTTCCGGTCCAGGCCACAAAATATTCAATAATATATTAAAGATATAGCCACCAAACCGAAAGAGATATCATCCAGAGGCCAAAGCGGGCGGGGGATCGGCTGCAGGAGGATGCAGGCTCCCAGGCAGGCAGGCACGAATTCGACAACTCAACTGAAGCGTAGCAGGCAGGATAAATCTAAATAAGACGTGCTCGAGTCTGGCCTCCTCCCCTTGCTCCGTTCAGCAAAACCAGAACCAGAAGCAGCAGCTTCAGCAGCATCCAGAGAATTTGTGCAATGAAGTGCAAGTGAACTTAAAGCGACTAAAGATAGCCCCAGCTACCTGACCGCAAGAGAGATGAGCGCGTGAGTGGAGCAGGATCAAGGCAAAGGGAAATTCCAGGCACGAATTCAAAGAGTTCCTAGAATTTCTGGTGGTTTAAAGAACAAATTTATTTGTTTGGAAATGTAGGAGTCTCTTAAGAAAAGTTTTAACACTAAAGAGTTCCTATTTTATTGGAAGATGTAGGTAAATAGATTCACATATCTTAAAGAATACATTAAATTCAAGAATATTAACTAATTCAGTCACTTTTTAGAACACCAGAAGTAAGCTCACGAGAGCATATGCTCTGGGACTGGCTTAAAACAAAACGGAAGCGCCATTCGGTTCCCTGGAGCGGAAGAGGATGTGGAAGCCGGCGAGTCGACCACGTTTATGGGGAACTGCAGCGGGTAGGAGGACCGTGGACTGTGGACTGTGGACTGGGGAACTGTTCAATAAATTTCAACACTCTTAAATTGGCAATGCGATGCAGTGGCATGCATTCCATATACCCATTCACACTCGGATCCATGGCCACATCCCATGGACATGGACATGGGCCAGTGGCAGTCCAGGAGTCAGTAGTCATGGGTCCGTTAAAATTGATAATCAATCAAATGCGGCGCTGACGCGGCCAGGCACTTAATCACTGTCTGGTTATCCTTTTTGTTTCGCTGGCTTAACTTTTATCAATTACGCCTTTTTGCGACTGACAGAGATGAATCACGGGAAATCAGCATTGCGCTGCACCGGCACCGAGATGTTTACTCCGCCGTCTCGCTCTTTATTAATTCAATTAACGCCGCGCTGGCAATTGGTGTGGAATTAGCCGTCGACTCAAGTCAAAAGCCGGTGGATCAGGTGTGGCTTGTGTCCATAATCAGCACCGTTCAGTGGCAAAACCGCAAGGCAGATTGAGAACAGCAATTGAAAGCTTCCTGGCAAGTGCACAAATGCAGTTTTCATGTTCGGATTGAGCCAGCAGCTAGCAGGCATTGGTAGAGTGGCTCTTGAGCCATTGTGCAATTAATAAAATGTCCCAGAGAATTGAGAGCAACCACAGTCGGAGTTGTCTTGAAGCCTCCTCCACTTTCCCCTGCGGCCTGTTGACATGTGGTCGAGAAAAGTGCAAGTTCAATCAGCAGCAGCAATCGGCAGTCGGCAGTCGACAGTCTACAGTTGAGACCACAGCTGGGTGTCGCCTCTGCCAGATTCAATTACACAAAAGCCCAAAATCAAAGCAAAGGAAATTTGCCTTCATAATTGGGCTCGCATAAATCAGAAACAGACGTGGTCGACTCCAGGCTCTGAGGCTCTGAGGCTCTGAGGGTAACGCGCAACCAGTTGATATCCTGGCTTAAAAATGGGGGTGTCTGAGTTAGAGTTTCACTAATATACCCCCAGATACGGTAGGAAAGGGGTGCGAATTATGAATTTTTGCATAGTTTGGGGCAAAGACAAAGACAAACACGGGCACAAACACAAAGGCTGCCCCCAGACAGGAGTCAAATAATTAATGGCCAACCCGGGAAGGCAAACAAACAAGCTTAAAACGAGCAAAAACACAGCCGAAACTGAACCGAAACGAAGCGTAGTCAGCAGACAAAAAAATCTGCAAAGGAATAGGTCCTCTTAAAGGGGAAGTTTCAAATGCACTTTCCTTGTAAATAAATGTTAGGTGAGAGCTAACAGTTTTGGGAAGTGAAATATGAAATATTTAAGCTTATGTGATCTTTTATATTAGATAAAGCTGATATATTACTATAGAATCTGCTCAGAAGTCTTTCCAAAAACAGAAACTTAAGATAGATAAAACTGATCTTGACTTAGAGAGACTTCATATCCTTATATGTGTAGGATATTAAACCCCTTTACGAACTCCACATACCCTTCGCAAGTGCATCGAAAAAAACCCGCCAAGCTGATTTGCATGAACAGAACGCGGAGTTCGGTGGGAGAAGCACCGGGTCTGGGGGTCTGGAATGGTGGAGGATCATGTGTGTGGGTCTGGCGGCTGCGTCGGTTGCCTTGGATGCCGTCAGTAGCTTGTTATGCACTGTCCTCTCCAGAGCTCTGGCAGTGCCACGCCCCCTCCTGAGCTTGTCTAGACTTTAAGTTGGCTAATAGCCGACACTGATGCTTTTATTTGGTGTGTTCTTTTTTTTTTGGGTTGATACGGAGCTCTCTGGCCAGAAAGCCAGAAATTTGTAGTAAACCGAATTTGCGCTCGTGTATTACTTATTTGGTCCATTATTTGTCCAGGGCATGGCTTTCGCTTTTATTTGACTTTGGCCTTTTGTGCGACGCTTTTTGTGGCCCAAAACGAACTCTGGACTTGATAATGAAATACAAACGTGGCTTCTGTGGGCGAGAGTGGGTGAAAATCCGTGGGCATAAAGCTTATAACACACACAGGGCGCAGGGCGCAGGACGCAGGACGCAGGCCGCAGGACATAGGACACATGACAACAGCGGAAGCAACAGGGAAAAGGACTTCATTCTGGCGGGTTCTGGTTCGAGATCCGAACTGAAACTCCCAGCGAGAAATCATAAATTAATCCGATTTAAGCAGCTCAGTAGCTTATTTTTATGCCCGCCCCCAAAACTCCCAAGCCCCCGAGCTTTTGTTATTTGACGGAAGTGGGGACTTATTCCTGCCCATGTCATGTGTGTTGCATCTTGATGAGCTGCGGCGGCAGCATTTAAAGGGGACCAATTTGTTTGGCCGTGGCTCAGAAGTGAAGAGCCAGGAGCCAGGAGGCAGGAGGCAGGAGGCAGGGTGCTGACATGATTGGATGCTGACGATGACTGAGATGACGATTTGTTGTCAAGGTAGGAGAGTCCTCGAGTCGAGCTGAGTGCCGGAGTTCAGTGGAGTTCGTTGGGGTTTAGTTCCGCTGCAGAGCAAGAGAGCCGAGCTTGTGTCCTGGCAACCAAGGAGCTCAGCCCGTGCACCCAAAGAAACAAGGCTTTATACAGGCCAAAAAATTTTTGTAATATTTATAATCTCTTTCCGACCTATTACTTCTATAAGACATGG
Source organism: Drosophila pectinifera (assembly GCA_008042775.1). Lineage (NCBI taxonomy): Eukaryota > Metazoa > Arthropoda > Insecta > Diptera > Drosophilidae > Drosophila > Drosophila pectinifera. The sequence goes on from VNKC01001997.1 coordinate 17,596, forward strand.
TTCTGTCATTTTTTTAATAACAAGCATATACTATTACTTGATATCTCATTAAGAATTGAATCCTTTATTTGGTATAGAATTTTTCAGAATTTTCTCTCCTTCTATACTTCTATAAGAAACGGTTCCGTCACATTTTAAATATCCCAAGCAACGCATTACTTGATATCTCATTAAGATTTTAATCCTTTATTTAGTATAGAATTTTTCAGAGTTTACTCTCCCTCTATACTTCTATAAGACATGGTTCCTTCACATGTTTAATATCCCAAGCAACGCATTTCTTGATATCTCTTTAAGATTTGAATCCTTTATTTAGTATAGAATTTTTCAGAATTTTATCTCCTTCTATACTTCTATAAGACACGATTCCTTCACATGTTTAATATCCAAATCAACGCATTACTTAATATCTCTTTAAGATTTGAATCATTTATTTAATATAGAATTTTCCAGAATTTTCTTTCCGTGTGGCTCATTACGAGCAAAGTTTTTACGCAGTATCCTGCGAAGGAAGATGCGGCTTAAGTGCGCCATTCGAAATTCAATTGGGCTTGAAGTGTTCGAAAAGCAAAAGGCAGCCAGCCAGCCAGACAGTGGGCCAGGAGATGTCGCACTGCCAGGGGGCAGGTGGATTTGTGGACGGGAAAAGGCAGAGTGGCTAAAAACGATTGGGATTTGTCTGGCTTTGTTTTTCGTTGTGTAATCCATAAATATTTCCATTTCAAATTGCACAAATTGCGTTATGCATGCTCTGTGATTTTCGCATAAATTCCAAACAAATTTGTTCCGACAGTTTTTCACCCCCATTAAGTGCTGGTTCGGTCCTGTTGCACTTTTGGCCAACAATGTTGTTAGTGGCCAAAATTATAGATACGAGCTGCGTGCTAATTGGCAGAAGCGCTTCACTTTAACCGATTTAAATTAAACGAAATGGCTCAATTCCATAATAATCCGCTGTCTGTTCCCTGTGTTTTTTGTTTATTTTTTGTTTATTTTTTGTTTATTTTTTGTTGTTTTAAATAGCTCCATGCAGCTCAGAAATGCCGCATAGCATTGACACAAATCCACAGCTGTTTAAATAGAAATTGCGCATTTAGCGCTGGCCACGCCCACAGTCCATCGCCCACCGCCCCCTTGAAGCCAAAAGCAAACAGAGAAAAAGCTCACAGAGAATTTGTGTTATTTCGGAACGAACAAAAATATTTACAGATTGTGTTTTTTGGGGCGGGGGGCCAAGAACATGAGAACGAGAACAGGGGACATTACCGAATCAAAATCAATAATTCGGAATTATTGCGGCAATAGCTTTATGCAGTAACAACAGGGCAATTCTCTTCAGTGACCAGGAGCCCCATTCATTGGCTTCTGATTAGACTCTCACCCGAACAAAGGCTCTTATCGCAGCGGGTTTGAGTCATAAACGAAATTGTTGTGGGTTCCGTCAGCCCTGCTCCGGATCGGGCTTCTATATATATGAATCACAGTGCTTTATTCTCTTCACTCTGATGTTCCCGGAATTTCAGGGCCACAGCCAGAGAGCGTGATTAACTAAAAAAGTTAGCTCTGGGAGTGTTTTTGTTTTCGCTGGCGATATTATCAGCAATTAGATTAGATACAAAATGGTACAGTTCTGGCAAAAGCAATTATATAGAGGGAGACTTTTAGCCAAACGGAAGCTGCATCCATTAAATGGCCATTAATTAGTTACAGCCTTACACTCGTGGAGCGCACTGCACTGTCAATATATACATTTATTCCTTCGACGTTTTCGCGCCGCAAGCGCTCATAAAGTTGTCAAAATGATTTAGCAAAAATTTGCTGCTGCTGCGTGTCGCCACAAATGTAAAATGTTTCGAGATCTGTTATGAATGTTTAACAAATTTTTAGTTGGGTTTCAGTCTGTCTGTCTGTCTGTCTGTCTGGCGCTCACTTGTGTGGGTTTGTGCGCCAGTGTCTGTTCGCATTAATATTGCGAGAGGAAATTTGTTGAAAATTGGGAAAAATACGGTTTTATTTGCTTTTGGGTAACGTGCGCAAAAATCGCACGGAAACGGCGACCACAAAAAGTGAAACTTATATCAACGGATTTATTTTTAACAAACAAAAAAAAAAAAGAGAGAGAAACACAGGCGGGCGAGCACTTAAACGCATAAATAAATTAACTGCCGAACTAATATTCGCTTTTCATGTTTAATTTCATTTTTTGGCTGCGGCGAGAGTGTTTCCAAACACACATATCCCATTAGTTGTCAATCCAATTTAAAGCTGAATTAATATGGAATTGTCCCAGGAGCGGTCTCCACTTACCTTCTGCACCAGCAGGGGCTGGGCAAAGTCCGTGCCACCCTGCAGGCGGAATCCCCAGGGCTGGGCGTCGAAACGTGACAATTTCACTTGCAGCAGCTGTGGTTGGGCCATCTTCTTTTAGCGCAGACTGTAAGAAACCAGAGGGCGGAGGACGTGCGTTAGTTATACTCGCTATCACGTAGGCGCCTAATTAATGAAATCAAAATCCCGCCAACGCATAGGACGCCGGCGCAGGGGAAAACAACAGGGACAGACGGCCGGGATTGCTCCTTTTTGGCCACTAATAAAGACATTATTCAGGCATGTCCAGGCTAATCCTGCCAGCAGTCAGACGGCTCACATCCACATTCTTCATTCTCATTCCCCCCATTCATGGCCGAAAACTCCATCCACCTTCCACTCCTCCTCCTCGGTTGCCAGCTGCAGCTGCATGCGGAAAAGCTGCTGCTGCGTCGTTTTGTGTGCCAAACTGAGCCAACATATTCGGCTGACTGAATGCAGCAGGCAGCCAGGCAGCCAGGCGAGTGGATAAGGGGTAGGATCAACTGCAGGAACATCCTGTACGGGGAAGGGCTCGAAATTGGAGGAGAAGCATTTCAGACATTAAGCTATAACTATAGGAAGAGGCCCATTGCCTTGGTTTTTCTTTATTTCTTAAGAACACATTAGAATACAGAAAATATATTACTAACAGAGTTATAAATAGGCATGACCCAGAAATCCTTACATATTTGACTTTGGAAATTATTAAATATACCAAGAATATGTACTAGTTTAATAGGCTGCCATTTAGTTGGCTGTAAATCAATCTATCCAAAAGATATTTTAACTAAGAATAAACTGCCAGTTTGAATGGAAGGAACTGAAATGGGAAAACTCTAGATATATAAGCCTGATCCACCCTAGATAGCTCTCTTTTGCTGGGCGCTCGACATAAAACGAGTTAAACTTTGTTAGATATCGCCTTTTTTGCTCAAACACACACACCCAGGAGCTGGCACCCCGGGAAAGGGGGACTTGGAATAGGACTAGGATGCCAAGGACCCTGCTGCAAACGCATCCTGCCCATCCCTGCCCATCCCAGCCATCGTGGCCACAGTGAGTGCTGTAAGTAAGCGCACCCCAAACGGCACATGGAGCCGTGTGTTGTAAGTGTGGCTTACACGGGTTCCCGTCTTTCTTCACCTCCGTGCCGTCCTGCCGTCCTGCTGCCCTGCTGTCCTGCTCCATGTCCTGCCTCACTTTTTTCCCGTCATAGCTTTGTAATTTGTCCGTACGTCGGAGGGGGTGGTGAGCGTGAGCCCAGGCAAAGGGGTCAGGGGGGAATGGTGAAGTGGGCGGTACACGGGTGTCTGTTGATTTAGTTTGCTGCATAACAATTTTGCTGAGTGTTGTGTTTTTTATTAGCAAAGACACATTTGCTCCATGCGCTCCCTCTCTCTACCTCTCTCTCTCTCTCTGAGTCCTGGCCGTTTCCCCTGGCACAGGAGACACTCAAAGTGGAAGTAACTACATTAAGCTATTAAAACGACAGCAGCTGCCAAGCTGCTGGGGGGGGGGGGAGGGGCCGAATTCCAGGGAGGGAGCAGGGGATATCCGCACACATATGGAAAAGAGACATTTTAGCACACACAGCAGTTTAATTAACGTTAAGTGCGGGTGGTAATGGCTCCATCTCGAGTCCAGGTCTCGGCTCGGGCTCGGGCTCCAGGTTTCCGGCTCGAATTCCTGCCAAGAACCGGAACACCGAACACGGCGCTTGGAGCACGGAGCATGGAGCACGGAGCATGGAGGGGCACAGGCCGTAACACGTTGACGGCATTTGCATGTAAATACTTTGTACGCCATGAAGTTGGGCCATTAGACGCCCCGGCAAACCAACTGCACATGCACGGGAATAATTTAATTAAAATATTAAATAAATGCGGAGTAGGCGGAGTAGGCGGCGCAGAACCCTTCCACGGATACGGATTTTCAAAGTGCCAGACTGAAAGAGGCTAAAAAGCGCAACAACACGAAAGTGCAAACACGAACGCCTCCCCCGCACTCCTAAATGGGAGTTCGTCCTGGCTCTCAGGGAGTCGTTTGCAGTCCCGGCTAATTACTGGCTCAAATGCTCTTGCCAGAAGGATGCTCTGCGGCTGACAAACTGTCATCGGCGATTTAACACACTGGGAGATGTGCACAGGTGCCAGCCCAGCCACAAGTAGATCTTCGGGGGTTCCTAGGATGTTTTCATATCAGGATCTTAGCTTATAATTTTAGAACAGTTCTTATATAAATAAAAGCTCTTTAAAAGGTGAGCCTCATTCCAGTTCAAAGTGGTGCAAGGATGAGTGCTTAAACCCCTCGAAATATTATCGTTTTATACTAAGAACAATTTCAAGTTGGTTGAGCAATTTAAAACCAAGGAGTAAACACCTCTCAGATTGCTCTTGAAGCGTGTGAAACTTCTAAAAGAATCCTTGTTTTATTCTCGTATTTAATTTTAAACTAAGAGAGAGATTCCTTAGTCAATTATGTGTAAGAACTACTTCAACGCTTGGCTTTAGTATCAATTCAATTACAAGTCCCTCTAAAATCTCACAGAAACTAAAATAAAACCTGAAGTCACATATAACTCCTCTGTCTGCACCCTTGTCGTGGGGGAAAGCCCCCTAATAAATGGAGAACATTTTCTTGTCCCAGGATTAGGCTGCTCCTACTCCGTCTTGCGCAAAATCCTTCCGCACTTATTCCGCCTTATTCCGTTGCCAGTGGGCCTGACCCACTTTTCATTCCGCTCCGACTCCAAGTCGGCCTTGGGCAAGCTGCGGCACAAACTTTCCATATGCCAGGCAGTTTGTAAACAAATTATTTGATCCTCAAACAGGCAAGTTGCTCCGGCAACTTATCAACTTGACGCCGCACAAACAGCACGAGCGGGCCAAGCGGCAACAAATCCAAACTTGGTCAACCATGTATCATTAACAAAGTTGTCCAGTTGGCAATCCCATTGCAGCTTTATGACTAATAACCCAGCGCCACAAGGGGCGGGGTCGGCCGAGGGACACGTAGCGGCGTAGTCCGTTTCCGGGTACAGTGAGCCATCGATATGGGGGGCCGTGCACACAAAGGCAGTGTCAGAGAACGAGTTATCGCTAATAACTTTTACGCACACAATTGGCAAATTACAATTTATTTATGTGTCCCCCTTCCGAACTGCAGTTTGCATTTGATTCTGGGTGAGAGCAACAAATCAATTTGCATGCGGTAATTCCAAAGATTTATGGCCAACGTTTGTCGGTGAGCCGGGTGAGGGGGAGGGTGTGCCGTTTCTGGCATGCATAAACTGAAAAATCGCTGAGACCGAAAATTGTATAAAGTTGGGGGAAAATTGTAAGCCGATTTCCTGTCACCGTTATGGAAATGGCAGCCGCTCATGAGATGCCATTGCCAGCGGAGGAATCAAATTGATTTCGGCACACACTCACACACACTCACACACAGCCCGCGTCATTAGCAGTTGGCCCCCGCCAAAAAGCCAGAATAATAACAAGAGCCGAGAGTACGGCAGAGACAAAGAAAAAACCTCGTAACCGAAACCAAACTGGAACCATCAGCAGTCAAAGTCCATGATGGTGATGGTGATGGCCATTGTGAAGCTACTGCCTGCCACTGATGATGTCATGGCGGTGATAGCGACGGGGAAAAAAGAGTTTAAAGGGGGAAACTTTGGTTTTGGGGTCGCAGATTCGATTCGGCCATTTCGCACGGTGCTTTAGTAGAGAAAGGAAATAAGATCTTAATAGAAGTTCCCAACAAAGAATCTATTAAAAGTTTCCCAACAAAATATGTTACTTTTTGCTGACTCGAAGTCTCTATTCAATCCCATAATATATATATATTTAAAGCAATATACCCTTACATGACCAAACACCTCTATACCAGACAGCCCTTCCTGCCGTGCAGCTCTCGTCGAAATTAGAAGCGCTTTCGAAACACAATCCCAGCTAGTGTTTATTCCGGAATATCTGTTTATCGAAGGGAGGAACAGCTTCCAACTCTGTAATGAGCCAACTAATTACGTGCTGCAGACACCAAACAAATCGGGCATTAGGCAAACATTGTGCATTTGGTTAGCTGGCCATTTCAACACATTAATAAACTGCATAAGGGAACAGCTCATTAAAAGGCACTCGAGTGAGGCAGCAACAGCTACAGCAGCAGTAGCAACAGCTTTTCCATTTCCCATAGAGCATTTCCCCAGTTCCCATTTGGCTGCCTGCTGTCAAGTGGCCGAGCCCCAAGAAAACTACTTCAAAGATGTGGTGGCTGCTGGTGCTGCTGGTACTGCTGCTGCTGATGTGCCTGGCTCTTTGGGCCAAACAAAAGTGAAGCCGGAGCGACATATTCACCCACTAACTGGCAGAAGTTGGAATTAGGAGTGGAAAAACGCAGACTCGACTGCCGGGAATAACAAGCCATGCAAATGCCGCACAACACAGCACATCGCACATCACACATCTCACATCGCACATCGCACATCCATATGTGTGGCAAAGTGCTCTGGAGTTTCTCCCGGGGATTCGGGTTTCCGAGGCGGAGGGCAGCGCCAAGTAGTGAACGCGTTGATTTCGCATTTATGCAAATTTCACGTACACTTCAAACTGCTCAACGTTTTTTCTTCTTTATTTTTCTTCTCCTTTTTTTTCTGTAGCTCCCCCACTTTTTTCTTTTTTCTGGCTTTTTTTCCACAGACGCGCTTTTGTTGGCCAGGCCAAAACTAAACTTTGGCTGCTGCTGAGTGAAACTGAAGTTGCCGGCGAAGCGTTGGAGTGGGGAAATCGAGAGGGGCTTGGGAATCGTAGAAATTCTGCCTGGGGGCGAGTGATTTTTGAATACCGTTCAGACAGCTCTGGAGTTGGGTATACGGGATTAGCGTGGCTTGCCGATTGAGGTAACAGCCACGGATCATCGGTCAGTTAAATGGTAAGAGTTTTCGGAAGAAAGCTTACCGGTTTAGAGGAAATTATAAGTTACCACATATACTTTAAAATATAAATGATGCGTGGTCTTATGATCTCTATAGGATGTAGTTTCTAATATAAGTTATGAGTCTTTACTCGTATATCTCGTAGGTAAAGGATAGTTCCTGTGTTACTTATAATTACGTTTATATCTTTCGTTTTTCCTTGATCTATTTAAACTAGGATATTACTCTGTGGAACTTCAATTATGTGCCATATGACCCATTGATCACTTAGCTTTGTTTCTGAGTCAGTTAAGGCCAGGCATAAACTTTGTTTAAAGATATCTATATATAATCATAAACTTAGTTTAAAGATATCTATATATATAATCATAAACTTTGTTTAAAGATATCTATATATATAGTCATAAACTTAGTTTAAAGATATCTACTGAGCTTGTCACTTGTACTTGAAAATGGTTTAAAAACCCTATCAGGTGTCCCTAAAATATTACTAGATCTCTAGATCTTTGGTATTAATTTCTTAAATAAGACGAGACTAAAATCCGTTATTATAAACTCATATATTTTTAAAACATAATGCATTAATAAAAATTATGCAGATATTTTTGATTTATACCAAAGGATTAAGCTCTTTACGTCATAAAATATAACAAAGCATACTTTGTAATTTGTATAATTTTGTAGAGATTTCAAATCAGTTCAGTACTCTCCAATAATTATTTCTATTGGAAAACATCATAATATAATATAATATAATTATATATATATATATATATATATAAATATATAATATAATTTTTTTTATAATTCTCCAGACTTTTAGCACTACCCGATAGGTATTACTTGTTGTAGAGAATGTTCTTATCAGAATCAGAGGGTATGGCCGTGGCCATAAAGCCATTTAAAAGCTTCCTGCTCTGATGCAATGTGACGTGACGTGACGTCATGTGTGCGCTCGTGCTTGCGGCTAACAGGACATGTTTCGCCCCCGTCCCTGGAACTGGAAGCGCCGGAGCAGGAGCCCCCGCTGACGACGACGCTGTTGCTCTTCAGTCTGTCTAATGCAATGCGCGTGCTAAATGGGCGTAACTCAACGGCTCGACGACTCGACTTTTTTCTTTTTCCCCGTTTTCAGATTTTTTTTTTAAGCATTTTTTCGCGGCGCTTATCAAGCGCTGAAAGCTGAAAAAGTTTTTTACCCACACCAGCACACGTCTGCAACTGTCAGTGCATCAAAACACTTGAGTATTTGAAAAATAAGCAAAAAAAAAAATATTAAAAGTGAAAAAAAAAGAGAAAAATAGATGCCGGGGGAGAAAAGGAGAGACAACAAGGGAAAACTTTTCTTTTTGTGCTGCGTGTGTGCTTGTATGATATTTTTAATATTTTCGCAATAGGCGAGAAAGAGCGGTAGACAAACAGAGAAGCTGACAAAAGTGACACTTTGCATGCATTCTTGCCGTTTCTTTTGTGACTATTTTCTTTGCTTTTCAACAGAGAGAGAGGGAGAGAGAGATAAAGAGAGGGAGAGGAAAATGCAAGTGACATTGAATGTGGCAGCCATGGAAAACCCGCTCGGATACAAGTGCAAGCACAGATGCAGGCACGGCCAAAAATGCAGCTCGATATGTAGACCGAAGGAGGGAAGGTGGACCACAGCCGCAAAAAAGATAAATAAATGTAATTTTTCTTAGGGAACCCCCAGGGCTAGTTAATAGATTTTTAAATATTTATTTAAATTAAAAAATGGGTAGGTGTTGCCACACCAAAATAAAATAACTAAAAGGAAGACGGCCACACTATGCCTTAAAGCTAAAGCACTAGATCATAAAAAAAATATAAAATAAAATCCTAGAACACTTGAAAATGTAATATATTCTAAAATGAATCTACCTGTACACATTCCAGGTGCTTCTGGGCGCTCCAGTTCATTACCACTATGTATAATCCCTTTTGGCATTCCCTGAATACCCCAAAACTGCAGCGACTGCTAGTTTTATTCCATTATGCCAAACTCAATATAGACTACTATATATACCATATACAGTGTGTGCAGATTTCCGCACCATTTTTTTTATCGACGTTTTTTCCTCAATTGGCAATTTCAAATATTTGCCTGTAATTGCATAAATTTTCACAAATAAAATATGTAAATTCTACCGATACAAACACATGGCATTCCCCAGAGACACAGGGAGAGGGCAGTTTATGCGGCAATTTGATTGCTTGTATATGGGAATTATAATTGTGCTATGACTGTGCAAAAATTGATTAATATTTCGCGCATATTTCTATGAGAAATGTGAAATTCAATGCGAATGCATATTTTAATCAGAGATAGTTGGCCCCGGCAGGTTCAGTATGTTGAAAATGCAATATCAATGCGTTCACCAATTTTCATCAGATCGCAGGAATCCCGAGCATCCACTGGCCCAGTGAATCAACATCCACATCCACATCGGTGGCATCAACATGGAGCAAATTGTGGTCACCGGCATGTGGCGGGGTAAATATTTATTGAGCTGTGTGTCGAAAAACTGCATATAAGGTTGAAGCCGAGGAGTCATGTGCAGATTCAGATACAGATACGCAGGCTGAAAGATATGCGCTTTTTGTTGGGTTTTTTCTCGGTTAACTCACCTTTTTTCAGGGCCAGTTTCGATAACGTTAAGCAAACGGAATTAATATGGCCATATCGAGGAGGGAAGGAGCCATAAATATTACACAATATTGCATTATTTGCCAGGGCCAAATGTAATTAAATATAATAGAAAACAATCAAAAAACCAAATCCCATAAATTAAACTCCCGGCACAAAACACTCTCGGCTCTGGCAATTAAGCAAAGAGAGAAAAAATATAAATAAAGAGTGCTATGTTGTGTAGGAAATAATACAATTTTAAATCTGTCAGTGGAATAGTTAATGCCATATTAGTTGTCCTGAGCTAATAAAGCGTAATTATCAACGCATTTATTTAATTAGCCGCACAAAGTGCGTAAAACAAAGCCCCTCAATCAGTGGCGCCCTTTCCGTCTCCCTTCGATATTTGAACAAATTGTGTGGCATTTATAATGACAATTTAATAGGCCCGTCAATCTGCAGCTGCTGTTTGTGCGCTAATTTAATTTAATCCTCTGTAAAATACGGGCCCGCCTCAGTGGAGACTCCAAAGGCTTTAAGTTGAGAAAGTGCTCGTAAAGTATAAAGTATATTTTAGGGATTTTTCTCTAGGGCTCCCCTGCTCCCCGCCCCTGCTGCTCATACATATTCAATCGACCGAACTCATTATGCAGTCAACAAGATTATCGGTCGGCAGCAGACGGACTGCGAATGGATTTGCCATTTGATTTAACAATAATGAACAAAATGAAATTAATTGAAAACTATTTTCATGCCGTCTCTCTGTTTTTTCTTGTTTGTAATTACCTTTTGTGCATAATTGGTAGGCTTTAATGGGTTAACAAAATGCGATTAACCGAAATGCAATTGCGAAATGCAAATTTACCCCACACAACAAGGGATGGGTATCTCTCCTAGTCTGTCTCCGGGCTTACGGCCGATAAAATCGGGGTTACTCCCCAGGGGAAGAGGGCGGCTTCCTCCATAATTCTCCATCAAAAATGGGGCCTCCAGGAGCGCTCCACTTGTTGCTCTCCTGCCACGCCCGGCCCCCTATCCAGTGACAGTTTACAAAGTGCTGCAATTAAGGCTGACAAAGTGCCCGGCTCCTGTACGCCAAAAGAGAACATTGTGCGAACACTCGAATGAATTTGTTAAGACATTTCCTCCCCCCCGCCGCCACTGCGCCAGATACGAGTATCCGTTGGATACGAATTAATCAAAGACTAAGTTAAATGCCAGGCATTTGCATTTCAGGCCGTTTCAACAAACAATTTGTCAGCCTTCGTAATGGACAGGGACAGAGGCAAGTGTCACATTCGGATGTCTGTTAAAAATACATATTTCCCCCGCACAACGGACTGCCTAGAAAACTATTTCGGTGACGCAGGGCCTTTCTGTATTTCCTGCAGAGAAAATAATACCAATGCAATATAATGGATATTATCTTGACACATCTCAAAATTAACTTGTATATCTAAACAAACAATTGTAATCACCCAAGATCAAAAGCCAAAATAACTTAAGACCCATTTAATCATATAGTCAGGTCCTTCTTCTTTCAGTGTCGAGGTAATTGGAGCTGCACTGGCCAGCGGGGGTTAAGGCCAAGTAGCAAAGTAATTCCCATTGAGATGCCGCCCTCACTCTCGCTTTCGCCAATCACATTTTTGATATTTCGGTGACTTTGGCATTGACGTCTGCAGGGGCTGTCGATCGAAATAGACTTGGCCGCATAAATGCCGTTCGCATAAATATCTCTCTGTGGGCGGAAGAAGGCCAGCGCTTTGGGCCATTTTCCTTCGGTTTCTTCCAAGGAAATGCTCTTGGATCGGAATGTCTTTTAAATTCCCAATCGCCCGTTTAAACGCTGGCAAATGTCGGGCAATTAATTCTCGAAAAAAAGAGAGATGCACGTAATGCTGTTGTGATTTATGAGCGCGCGCCGCATGAAATTTTATAATTTGTTCAACGTAACGTGCATGGCCAAAATAAATATATTTTCCGTTGGTTAAATTCATAAACAAAGCTCTGGGGAGAGCAGGGTAGCTCTGGTCTCTGGTCTCTGGTCTCTGGTCTCTTCTGGCCCGGATTGATGCGGGCTTCCCCACTTAACCCTATCCCATAGTGCCGACTCAATCGCCATCTCTCGATGCCATACAACCCGATGGGTTTTTGTGGCTTTGGCCGAGGCGATGAAACCGAAAATTGTTTGCCAGTCACGTTTGTGGTGCAGAAAAAGAGCAGTGGCAGTGCCAGTTGCCAGTGGTAGTGACGCTGGCACTGACGAAGTCGTGAAGGGGGGCAAAGCCACTGGAGTCGAGTCTGCACTTCTCCGGCGAAGATTTCGCGTCTGCTGTGGGCGTTTATTTTGAACGCACTGCGGCGGTTATGTAATTGCGAGGCGTCAGATACGTGATTACTTTTAGTCAAATTGCCGCCGCTCGAATCTCAATCTCGAATATTGTGTAATTCCGTTGTCTCCGCCTCACTTGCGATCTCGAATCGCTGCGAAAGTGTGCCACTAAAAAAATAAAACCGTTGGCCAGGCGAAAGTCATAAACTGGCTGAGATTCGCAGCGATATGGCTGAAGTTAAGGTCAGGGTTGCGGATCGAATTGGATTTTAAGTAGGGGCCATTAAATTTTACTATAGGAAATTAACCCCCAGAACATGGAACAAAGTTGAAAGCCATTTAATGTAAACGCTTAACAAATGCGGTTACTTAATAGCCATACTTCCCGCTCTTTAATGCGGAAAATATGTCAACTTGTTATAGATTGTTATCTGAGCAGAAAATGTTACAGATAAGGTCTTGAAAATGTAATTTATGAGGTAGTAAAGCAATTAAAAACAATTGGGAACGTTAACCTGGAAAATATTTGTTACCTTCTGAATCGAAGAACAAATATTTCCATAACTACTCCCGGTAATTAGAGTTAACCAACTCATGAACGCCGATCCAATTCAAGATCAAGCGGAATGAGGTCATCCCTCCTAACTGGCAGTCTTCACTTCTCAGGGGAGCAACTTCCCCATCAAAGTCTGTGAGAATGTTCCTCAATTATTGTCTCTGAACCCCGGAGAGCGGTACGAAAAGACCGAGAAAAGTGCTCGCCTCAGCAAGAAAAGAGAACGCAATCTACCATGACAGTTCACGAAGGTTAAATTCTTGAGAAATGATTTTCAGAGAGAACTGCAAGCTGCCAACTGCAATCTGCAGAAAGAAAAATTAAGAAAAAAAGCGCACTGCGAATGCGAGAGAGCGCACTAATTAAAATATACGCAAAGCTGTTTGAAATTTTTAGAGCATGTCTCCCCTGTTCTGGTTCTCCTCAGGCCCCAGATTGTTGCACGAATCCGAGTCAAGTGAAGTCAAGCCATGAAATATTGTCACGCACCCAGGAACGGAATAGGAATAGGATGTGAACGAGAAGTGCCATTCTAATGAGCTCTGCAACATTTCCTCGACGGCCTTAATTTACGATCCCCCCAGTCGCGGAAGAAGCTGCAAGTATTTTAGCTGCACGGAGAGAAAAGTCTAGGTTTCTTAATCGAAAAAGATATTTCAGGTTGCAAAGACATTACTCTTAGAAGTTAGTTAATTACAGAGAGTGTCTGTATCATCCTTTTCTCAAATGAAATCCATATTAAGTTGAAATAAATATTAAAATAAATTAAAATAAATATTTAACTGCCTTGTCTAACTGGGACTTTAGCTTGATCCTCGTTAACAGCCTGGCCTCTTTTTTAATTTTAAGTAACAAAGACATTGCTCTTAGAAGTTGGTTAATTACAGAGAGTGTCTGTATCACCCTTTTCTCAAATGAAATCCATATTAAGTTGAAATAAATATTAAATTAAATTGAAATAAATATTTAACTGGAACTTTAACATGATCCTCGTTAAACAACCTGGCCTCTTTATTAAATTATAAATCTAAGGCTTTGCCTGAGTCAAAATTTTAGTTTAAAGATGACGTCTTATGGCAAATATTGTTATTTTTTTCCTGTGTTTGCTTGTAGGGTAATTAATTTCCCCTCTGGATAGATAAACCGCAGTGTAAACAAAGACATTTCATTCATTGGTAAACTCTGCCAAGTTTATAGAACTATAATCTTATCGCGGGTTGATTCATGGGTGTTGTGTTCGTTCGCTGGCCAGATTGATTCGCTTGAAGTTCGATTGCTTTACAGCTATTATTGGGAGGTGACCAGCCGTAACTTAACCGGAAGATAAGAAGGTGGAATGATTAATGGTCAAGGGTTCAGCGACCTACGGCCAACAAAAATAGAAGCCCGGGCGGGTAATCGGGGAAGAACGGGAGCGGCGGGTATCAACAAGTTTTGGCCATGGCTAAATTACATCACAGCCGGACTGCTGGTGGTCTGGTGGTGGCTGGTGGATTGCAAATGGCAAGTGGACATGGAAGTGGAGAGCAACCACTGCGTATACGCGATGTCAGAGAGGGAGAGAGAGTGCGCTGGCTGAAAATAGATCAAGCGAAAAGGAAAAGCGAAGAGCAACCACGAAAATCGCACTTGCTGTCTCAGCAACAGCAGAAAGGCATTTTCCTTCTCGACCTAGAGAGCTGGCTTCATTAATATGCGATATGGCCAAGTCGGCGACTATATCGCTCAAATCAAATCGTTTCAAAATGCCTCAGAAACCGTGGCGCCAAAGCCGCGGCAATTCGAGCATTTGGAAGGAGACGCAGGGCGCAGGAGGTTGTGGCGTCCACATCCGCAACACTTTCGCAATTCTGTGTATCTGTATCTGGCAGATATTGTATCTGCCGACTGGCTCTGGCGCTGACTGACTGAGCGAGAATATTCGGAAACAAATCCAATCCGCGCAGCCATTTCGAGGCGCTATAAATAAACTCACCTTGAAAAGTTTCTAAAAATTTTCTTTCGCTTTTTGACTATATAATTTTATTCAATTTCAACGAGCCGAAGATCTACGACGTATATCTTCTGTGTATATCTCTGGCCAAAACTGATATATGCGTCAGGCGAGTTCCCTGGATTGTTCACTGGCCACGGCGTGCCAAGAAAATTATTTAACTTTAACTATATATTTCGTAAGGGACTCTGCTCGCTGTTAACCTTCACGGAATTCACACGATATATGGGCAAGTTACAGGGGGTAGGAAGAGGAGGGAGATCTCTGATTCATCAACGATCCTTTGGCTATTGTATAACCCTCTGATATATACACTCTATATGGTAGTATATATGCACACTTGTGGCTGTTGGTGGGAGACGTGCTCCGGTACTGACCGATTTGTTCCGATCGGGCGGCTTTAACTTGGTTTCGATTCGATTTAGATTTGGACTTGCTCTCGTATATTCGTGGCGTTTGTGGGGCACTGGCCAGATGATCAGTTCTTGGGCGACGTTAACTAAGCGACGATTTTCTCTCAACTAAAGCAAAAACCGAAACCGAAAAATTTTATGTGCATTTTGTGCCGTTTTCGAATACAAAAATCTTTTCAGCCACATCGCAGTCGCTGCCGGCGTCGCTGCTTTTGGGCCGTGCGAGAGGAGGCCACTATATGGCGGCTATATAGACATTGTCGGTTCTCAATTCCGAAAAGCTACAAAGCTACAAACGCCAGACGCCTGCGACGTCGTCGCCGACGGCTGCCAATGTCTGTCTGGCTCTGGCTCTGCCTCTGGCGCTTTTCCTTTTGTTTTTCCCAGTCGGGTTCGGGTTCGGTTTATATTTTGTTATTTGGCTAATCGTTTCGTTGTGTTTTGTTTTCATCCGCAAGCTTTTAACGGCGCAGCCAGCTAAATGTCTATGTGCAGGCAGCAGAACAGTACGTTTCGGCAGTGTAAATCGGTGTAATTTGATAACTTATGCCTATTATTATGGGAAATATATTTATTAATGACTTGGATTTATTTAATATATTTCCTAATTAATTTAATAATTGAAGTGTAAGTTAGTTTTCTCACTAGCTATGACTTTTTTAACATATCTTTATCTTTTTTGCCAAACTTAGATAGTAAAGCGTATCTCAACACACTCAAAATATGAAGAGATATATATTTCGCCTAGAAGATAAGGGGCTTCAGGTATTCCCATTATCACTTAAACCCTGATAGAATTAATACCAAAGTAAACATATATTTATAATGTGCTTAAAGAATTGTTTGCCTAAGGAAGTGGTTTCAAAAGTAGCATTTGAAGTGTCTGCTTAGTGCAAGAATATATAAAACTAATTTAATTTTTATTTTCCCTTTCCCAATATAAGTATTATGCCCATGAAACGCACTTCCGCAAGTCTCTTTGAAGTTGAGAACAACTGCAGGTGCTTTCGGCTGTTGTGGCTATTCAGTTACGGGCGGGGTGAACTATTTCCCGTGATCTGCTTTCCTCCTGCCCCAAATCCAACAAAGACAGAATGTATCTCAACAAACAAACCCCTGGATGTCTGCGGAATTTGGGTCACCAAAGATCCTGAGTATATGAATCAGAGGTGACTCCATCCATTACACATTTCCCAAGAATTGATTAATCAGAAGATGTTTCAGGCACTATTAGCAATCGAAGGTCGCTGTAGAATTTTTTTTTGGCTAAATCAGTACAAATTTAATTTGGGCAGAGCGCAGAGTGAGCCATAAACATGAATATGTTTTAAAATGTTGCCAGAGCGTTGCACAAATATTTTTTGCGGGCTCTGCTGATGTGCTCAATCAAGCAGCGAGATGAAACGAGTCGAATCGGAGCAAACAGGCCACAAAAAATAATGCACGGAAACATGGCCGACTATGTGGATAAATATGTATAATATAGTATAATATTTGGATGTTTTATACAGGCCCACATCGCGTCACGGAGCGGCATAAAAAGCTCAGGCGAGTTAACAAGAACAGCAAACAAGTAAACAAATAATAATAAACTCATCTGCCTCCCTCCCTCCCTGCTGCTCTCTGGCGAAAAAGAACAAATTCGGCTTTTTAATTAAATCATGTTCGCTGTTAAAAATAATATTAAAGATTCTCGCGCTGTGCGCACTTCAATCAAATCGCAAAAAAAAACAAAAAATAAAGAAGCAGAAGCGATAAAGGTCCCGAACAACCGCGATATGGGCGCAATTAAGACTAAAGACCGCATTTCGGAGATCTTACGATGACAACAACGGTTAGTTACACAACCACTTGCGGTTAACACTTTTGCTTTTCGGAGCGAATGCGGTTTTATTAGGGGGTTAATTGCTCATATATCTCTCTTCGATTTTCGGGGATGCTGACTCAACGCTTGGTCCATTAGACCATGGTCCATGAATCACACAGGGCTCGAAACCGGCTCTGGGCCGTTTTCAAAACTTTTGTAAATTTTCTTTGGCTTTTTTTTTGGCAAGAAACTGGCCAAGACTACACTTACACTTCACTCGCACTTGTTGGGGAGAGTTCTTGGTTGCTTTATTTTTTGTTTCGATTACTTTTCTGTTCTTGGTTCCGAGTTCTTCGATTTGAATTCAGTTTCTTCGTATCTTGTATCTTGTATCTTTCTGCTGAGACAACCGCGCGCGATCGTTGCGTTCGAGCGAATGAGGGCTGCGATCGCGACGACTTGTTGGATGGAGTCGCACTCGGACGCCTCACACAGATACACACCCACACACTCGCGCCTCGCCGCCTGCTCTCGCTCTTTCTCCGTCGCTCTCGCGTGCAGCAGAGAAGCAACAGGTAAGCGGACGGCCGAAAGGTGTGCACATGTATCTGTATCTGCGTATCTGCGAGTGCCCGAGCATGTGCTGATAAGATAAGCGCTGCACGGAGCAGAGCAGAGCAGCCGAAAAGCGCTACGCAAACATAAACAAGCACCGGGCGGCGGAAACTCCTACGATTTTCCCAGGCCGTGATAATGACCACATAGAAACGCGGATCAATAATTCGGCCGCGGCCGGGCTAATTTGCCGCAAATCGGGCTGTTTTCTGCCGTGCAAAATCTATATTTAGGTTGCATGCCACTGCCGCAGCTCTGCGAAACTGGTTCCTCCAGTTTCCTGATAATCTGGGTGACGGCTACACTAACCAAAACAACACAACACCCCGATTCTGGCTGGGCAAAAGGCTCCGCTCGCCGCCGCCGTCCCTGCCTGATTTTCCTTTTTAGCGCCAAAAAAAGAGTCACAAAGGTCTTTAAAGGCGAGTTGTTCAATTTGTTAAAAGTTTATTAACCATATTATAGTTCATTTCTAAAATATTTAAAGCTTTTCTTAGGAAAAATAGATTCTTCGCAGATTTTTAATTCTAAACACTTCATATTGTTTCAAGATAATACAACATGTTTATATTCTATTTTAACTTATAAAACATGTAGAAGAACTTTGATATTTAGAGGAAATTATGTAAATTTAGTTTAAAATTTATTCTTCTATAAATTAAGCTAGTAAATAGCTTGTTTATTTATAATTTCTTTGCTAGAATTAATATAAAATCAACTTCCTTGCCAAATGGCAATCTCCCTTTCGTAAGGGTAACCCAGCCCCGAGTGCAGTTCCACCCAAAAAACAAAAAAAAAAGGCGATCAAACTGCGCAGTTGGCCGAAACCGGTTGCCGCTTTCTGATCGCCTGCTGCGGGCCCTTTGCAGTGATATTGACCAAGAGCGAGGCGGTGCTGGCCAACTGCCGACAGAAAGCGAGGCGAAAAGAACAAACAGAAACCAAAAGTGCCAGCCCCATGAATTTGGCTAATGCCCGCGAAAGCGGCCGTAAATCATTTTGCAAATATTTTGCTTTTCCAAGCCATGGGACATCTGGCGAATGTCACGCATGCGTTGTCGGCATGCGCGTAACTGCATTGCGGATGTGCAGCGGCAGAAAGGATGTGCCACTAAGTAATCCAGAGCGGACACACTTGGCTTTACGATTTAATGAGCGTGCAATTAGAGACTTCCTGAGAATAAACCATAAAATGACAACTGCTGTCGGGTTAACGACGAGTAAATGAATTTCTGAGTATTCCTAACTAAATCATAAACAAATAACATTTGGTTTGATTAATAAAATTAAACAAAATGAATTTAACGGTGGCATATCACATGGTTGAAAACCCTGCTAAAAAACTTCGACTTAAAAAGGTGCGGAACTTAGCTGGAATCTGGTTCGAGTCTGGGTTGACACCTTAGCCAAGTTCTCAAGCTTTTGCACTGCTTTCGCAATGACGGTTATTCTGTCACTGCTTGTTCATAGCAAGGTCTTGCACCTTATTTTATCAAAGTCTTTAACCTTTTTTCACCAATATATAACACGTATACGCACCGTAAGCTTAAGGTCCTAGTCACAATAGATTCTTTCCTTGAGTTTTCCACAATTTGTAATTATACGAAAATTTCAGAATAAAATTTAATAATAAGTATAAGCCCACAACATCTTCAAAAATGCTCATTAGTCCCATAATCTGCCAATTAAAAAAAGGGTATCTTCGAGCTCTTCTTGAGAGCATAACTTGGCCAAAAACTAAAAGATAGGCAAATGCCGTATACTTCCCGATTCACCGCTTAAATCTTAATTAGTTGGCAATAAAATAGTTTAAAAACTAAGAAAAAAATGTTGGTAAATTTTTCAAAAAATGATAAGGGGTTACATCATTAAAATTGTCAAAAATTGGGAAAAAAATTATTTTTTCTGATCTCTAAACTCAATATGCAGATTAATTAACCTAATAAAAACTAACACAGAACTGCTTTGCGAATTGAAATTAAGGCTGTTTTGGCTTAATTATGGATATTTTAAACTCTAACTTGTCCAAAAATTTGGGTATTCAAATGCCGACTAAAAAATGCGTTTCTTTGAGTTCTTCTTAAGAGCATAGTTTGTCCAAAAATGAAATGATAGCCAAATGCCGTATATTTTCCGATTCGCCGGTAAAATTCTAATTATTAAGCAATAAAACATTTTAAAAAATTTGAAATAAAATTTTGCAAATTTTTTCATCATTAAAATTGTCAAAAATTGATAAAAAATTTATTTTTCTTAATTTCCAAACTTAATATGCAGATTAATCAAGCAACTAAAAACTAACATGGAAAAACTTTCCGAATTGAAATTAAGGCTGTTTTGGCTAAGTTATAGTTATTTTTAAGTGTGACTTGTTAGGGTATTAGGGTATTAAATTGCCGACTCAAAAAATCGATTATTTGAGGGCTTCTTGAGAGCATAATTTGGTCAAAAATTATATGATAGCTATATAAGTAATATAGGATATTTATTATATAGGTTATTTTGAATACGCTGCAATTTCATGACTATTTTTTTTCCTTTGTTTTACAAGTGAGAGGGTTGCGAGTGAGGAAACCACTTTAATTTCATCAAACTTTCTTAACAAAAAAGGTTGTTTCTTAAATACATTACAATAAATTAAATTAGCTTACTGCATTAAATATAATAGCTGTTATACCACCCACTTTGATAGCTCTAGATTTTATAGTCTCCGAGATCTTTTTCTTAAAAAAAAAAATACAAGACGTACATGAGTCAATTAACTCGGTTGGTGATAATCAAGAATTGCTCCTTTTGCGAGTTACATAAATTCTCCAATGGCACAAAGTTAGTATACTCTTGTTCCCTACACGTTCCGGGAATACAAATAAAATGTGTCATTATTAGTTAATGGATTGCGATTTAATTAATTACCCTTTTTCCAAAACGTGAGTTCTGTGATTTCACATATTTTGTAAATATCACAGAAGCTCAAGTGTCTGGGCTCTCGAAAAACCCTTCATTCACCTGGCAGATCGATGGACTATTTACTGCCGGCTCTTGTCAACAGGAAGAATAACCGTTATGAACGGCGAAGAATGAGCTCGAGGGTAGGGCACGTGGCCATCAGGACATCGCGATAAGGGGCGCAAACAATTTGACAATTTAATGTTGCGACAATCATCAAGCTGCAGGTCGAAGACTCTGAAAGCAGTATCCTTTGGCAGGAGTTGAAATTGAAGCTCGGTCCGCTGAGAGACTCGTGTCCGCTGACAACATTAGCAGCGGAGTGAGCGAGGCTATAATTATAATTCCATTACCGGCGAGCAGGAGCAACAGGGTAACAGGGTAAGGTGCAGCGGCCGATCCGATCCTGCGCCGAGATCCTGGCCCAGTCAAAGACAATTGAGTGGCGTAATTGCCGAGCCGGCAACTAATGATGGCCAAGGATAATGCGGGCCGGGCCGTGTTAATGTGCCCGGCCAGAACGTGGAGCGCGCCAAGCAGGCTGACGAGCAGGTGAATCGCTAGGCAGCCGCCTGCCCAATGCGGAAGTACGCGCATCTCGCCCAATTCGCAGCGCATCCGATCCGATCCGCATTTGATGGAATGTCCGAAACGCGCACTTCCTCCACTGGGGCCTGCCAATTAGGATGCCGCACCGCAGCTGCCCAGAAGAACTGAACTGCTGAACTCAAGGCAACTCATCTTGACTCACTTTTATGGGCCGCCAGGTGAGGTCGACGCGCATTCGGCGATAAGAATGTCATAACACAAGCGCTCCCAATTAACTGCGTGGCCTGGCGGAGGAGGAGCCGAGATTCGTGATCCGTGATCCGTCCGGGGGCTCATTTGCATCATGCCTGCTCCCATCCCAGCGGAAAGTGCCACAGCGACGGCCCAGCGGGCGATGGTGCGATGTCCCAGCTCGAGCAGGAGAACGAGATCCAGCGGGCCAGGAGACAGTGGTCCTTAAAGGCCAGCATTACCTTGAATAAGTAGTGAAGTGAGAAGTTTAATTGCCCTTAACTTTAATTTATGATAGACACTGCCTTTTTATACATAGGTAAATTGATTTTATTATTTGTTTATTTATATATTTGAATTAGAGATGAGGTAAATTGATTTTATTATTTTTATATTTATATATTTGAATTAGAGATGTCGGAGTACATTAGGTTTTTTTTCCCTGTGTGAAAAGTCCAGAATTAATAGCTAGTTATGACTTCAGTCATGTCTAACAATTTGAAATAAAATACAAAATAAATCTATGCCTATTTCACCTTAAAACCCTCGTGCCTAGGTAGTCTTCAAGATTTTATTGCCTACTTTTAGATGCTATTTTAAGAGATTTTAAACCCCAGTTAAGTTATTTCGCACAGTAATGTTAAAAATATTATTTCCTTGGGCATGGAGAAATTCAGTTAAATAAGATACAAGTGAAAAAGTTAATAACATAATAATAAGCTCAAAACAGTAGAAGAACTGAGCCAGTGAAGTGGTCCCACTGTTCAAGGAGAGCTGCACAGGGAGTCGCCGAGATATCCATCAACGTGTGGCGTGCTTGGCTCCTGTAAGTTGTTAACTCGACTTTTATTGCCGCACAGTCGGCGGCTGGACCACCGAAGGGTCATTGGCTTGGCTCTGGGGATCGATCCGGCCGCCGATGGGCTCTTGTTCGCGAAAGAGCTCTCGAATTCAGCCGGTTCACACCCGGGCCGAGTTCATTTCCGCCCCTGCGGCCAATCAATGGCCACAATAAAGGTTAATTATGTAAATGTCACACAGTGGCTACTGTCCAGCAACGTTTCCAAACCATTTCCCACTCCGATTTGGTTTCCCATTCCCACTGGCACTACTCCGATTCCTATTCCTATTCCGAAACGCGCTCAAAACTCACAATTTAATGGTCTCGAAACGTTTCAATTTTTATTAGTTCACATTGGGTCCTAACCTGTTGTCGGGAGCGTTCTAAATGAGAACATAACTGCTTCTGTTGCCACCGCCAATTAACCCTTCATTCCCCTACCTTCCGTGCGTCGGCTTTTTACGGTTTAATTGTGCCCACGGCCAGAGACAAAACAGAGAAATCAATCTCGAAATGCGTTGACAAGTGAGGCCAAGATCGGGCCCGGGCTCGGACTCGAGACTCGGGGAAGCGAGGAGCGGCCCAGAGATTGCGAGGAGTCACCCCGAGCCCTGGACCCCGAAGCCAGAGGTGCATTTAAGTGCACCTTTAGGAAATTAACCATAAAAAATTGCTTCATTTAACAAGGCGGTGCGCGGCACTAAAAACCAACCCAGACAATGTCCCAACGCAGGCACAAGAAGCCAAATGCCAAAGGCAGCCATAGGAGAGGGAAACTGAGTGCTGCTGGGTCACATCTTCGGTCTTCTGTTGACGGATTTTTGGCTTGGCTTCGGGTTCGGGGGCCAGAGGTTCTGGCCTAGAAAGCGGAAGCTCTGAGTAGAGCCAAGAGGGGAAGGAAGTAGGGCCAATAAATCCACAGAAGAGTTAGACTCAGAGATATGGAAGTGGTTATATATTAACGGTTACAAGACCGTAAACTACAAGCAATAAAATCATTCAATTTCTGTAAGAACATAATCACAGAAGGTTAATTTATTAATAATACTTAGTGGTTTATCAGTTTGTGGTAAACAAATGAATATAGAAGTTAAATTTGAAGATATTCCATGAAGTAATAAAATCATAATCAAAAATTTCTGTAAGAACATAATCCCAGAAGGTTAATTTATTAATAATACTTAGTGGTTTATCAGTATCTGGTAATCAAATGAATATAGAAGTTAAAGTCAGAGGTATGCCATGAAGTTATTGCGGATTTAGTTTGATATTTTTAAGCAAATGTAAATCAAATGCTTTTAGGTATATATTTTTTCTTGCTTTCTTAGAGCTCAGAATGTCCAAGACTTTTCCTTCGATCAGCCTTTCCCTCAATCGTCATAATCCACGGAGTTTCTCCCTAATTGAATGCCATTAATTGCGGTGCATGCTGCTGTCAAGCCATCAGAGTTTCCATTACCATCCCCCAACGGCTGGACAAATCCGCATCCGATTCCAAGCCCATTCCCAGCCCCGATGTCGCCGCAATGTCAAACATTTGGATCTGCTAATCGCGTAAAACATAACACCATTACCGCCATAAAATAAATTTTCTGCCATAATATCTGTCGCAAAGAAGGGCCTCGCAGACGACATCTTGTGTCCCATTCCGCAGCCAAGTGCGGGTCCCGGGGTCCGCGTCCGAGTCCACGTCCGAGTCCAATTTCCAATGCCCCAACTGGATTTTGATTTATGCCGAAATCGCAGAGTCGCCTCTGCAAAAACCAAAAACACAAATCAAACGCAACAGCGCGACGAAACATTGCAACAATCCATGCCAGCCAGCTCTCCGGCAGCTCTCGGCTTTGGCTCAAGCTCCTGTCTCTGGCTGTGTCTTTACCCGGCTTCCTACCGATGTTGGCTAACAAGAGGAGCTGGCCGGGCTTGGTGGCAAAAAAGGCCAAAGGCGAGCGCGAAATCCAAACGCGAGCGGCGCGCGCGTTTTTTGTCGCGCCAAATGTGCCCAGCAAAAACGCGTCTCTCTGCCTCCGCCGCCTCATTGATATTTCGAGCGCGAGCGTATAAAAATATTCTGTCGTTCCCGATCCCGATCCCGATCCCGAGATCCCGATGCTCGATGTCCGATGCTCCAGGCCGATGCCGATGCTCCAAGCCCGATGCCGATCCCGATTCCCACTCCGATTCTGAATCTGATTCCAATCCTGGCCTGGCCTAAAAGTGTCGCCCGAGCGGGATCGTCGCTGCGATCAGCAGAAAGTATCGTCATCATCATCGATGGGCGATCCACAGCCCTTCGTCTAAACACTGAGAAAAAGCTGGTATTAGATGGAAATTTATTAAAGCAAGTTTGCTTTAAATTTCATATTAAATTCCATTCATAATATGATCAAGGTTTCCTTAGAAGGCTTGTTGCCAACTTGTATTCAATATAATAAATATTACGTCTTATAAATAAGATATTTCTTATATTAGAATTTAATATCTATATAATATCTTATGCTTGCTTCAAATCTCTTACATTTCTTGGGAAACTCGAGTAGTATCCCTTTAACTTAAATAAGATATTTCTTATATTAAAATGTAAGGTGGATATATAATTTAACAATATCATATCTTATGCTTACTTTCTTATATTAAAATAGGTGTATATATAATTTAACATTATCATATCTTATGCTTGCTTTCTTATATTAAAATGTAAGGTAGATATAAAATTAAACAATATCATATCTTATGCTTGCTTCAGATCTCTTACATTTCTTGTGAGTAGTATCCCTTAACTTAAATCTTAAAATGTCTTACTTATTTCTCCCTGTGTGCTCGTTTTTGCTTGATGCTCCCAGAGGCTGTCAGTCATAGTCATGCCAGGGCATTCCAATCTGGCCATGATCAGGAGGCTTCTGCTACCGATTCCCCGGCAGATTCGGCCCGGCTCTGCATTCCTTGCCGTCAGTTTCCTTGCGCGCATCCTCAACGCCTTTTAGCATTGTTTATGAAGTGGAGTGGAGTGGAGTGGTGGGGAGTGGTGGAGAGTGGCAAGGAGCAAGGAGCAAGGAGGAGCCCTGGCCAGGATGCACGTGATACAATTATGGCAGCGCCTTTTTTCCACATATTTTTTTGCCAGCTTTGCATAATTTAGCCGCGCGCAATTGTCGCGGCAATTATTTTTAGCCACTGATTTATTGTTGGCATATTCAGAGTAGTACCTGAGTAGCCAGAGGTCTTGGGAAAGTTTTGCGCAACTTCACACCTTGGCTCCCCAGGCGGCCAGCTCCTCCGCCCCTCCATCCAGCCACCTGCTTACGAATTCCGCTCACAATGTCAGCCGCCACACCATGCCGATTCCAATGCCATTTTCGCACTTCCAGTTGCAGTTGCAGTCGAAGCTCCCAGAGTTGCAGCCATTGTCGCCTCTTCCTCGGACTCAGACTCAGTCTCAGTCTCAGTCTCGGTCTCAGACTCGAACTCGAACTGGGAGCCCCTCCTCAGGCGTCGCTCCTCCGCGGGCGATCGATAGTTATGGTCGTGTCAGACATCCTGTAATTTCGCCACAGACCTCCCTCCAATCCTCCAGCGTGTTGGCAACTTGTTGACACTTCATTGGCGCGCAAGTTAATTAAGAGGGAGAAGCCGCGGATACTGCGGACCACCGGCCGCGGAAAACACTTCATTTAGCGGAATTTAAATAGGTGTCTTCCAGCCAAAAACAAGGGCTTTTCAATAATGAAATGCTTATAAGTTAAATTATACTTGAACCTGTTTACTTAACTTAACCCCAAATTACTTAATTTAAGGAATCACTTGAGGAAAACAAGGAATGACACGAATTTCGAACGACGAAATGAAATTCTTCATGCTTGTTGAGCCTCTTTTCTGGTTATGCCTACCTGAGTATTCCATAAGAAATATATAAATACTATATATATTAATATAATACTCCTAAAATTTTAGTTGTGCTCTACGAGATCCCTCATAAACCCCACATAACTTCATACCCACCTCCCAATTCCCCACTTCATGAAACACGAGGTTACTCAGCACAATACTTGGGTTTTATTTAAATATTTTCATGCAGAATTATGCACCCCTCTCGCCAACAAGTCATTATTGTTGAAAAGGGAACTAATACAATTTCACATCTCTATCAATGTAAGCTCTTTGTTTAAGTTAGAAATATGTTAGTGGAGATCCAGTTTGGAAGGAAAGATGTGGGTGAAGTTCCAAGGATTCCGACTCCAGCAAGTAGCTTCGAAATCGGGACGTTTAGGGTTACACTAAATAGCTATATATACACAGATCAAAACTGGGACAGTGGGATAGTACTGGCAGACTCAGTTGACCACCTCCACGCTGCAGTCCTCCTCCTCCTGCGCCTCCTCCGCCTCGGCCGGGTCCTCGTCCTCCGGTATCTCCAGCGGCAGGGGGACTGGACTGTCCTGGCTGCTCTCGCAGGAGCTGGACTCCAGGCACTCCAGCCGGTGGCTGCTGTCCAGGCGGAGTCGCTTCTCCGGCTTCTTGAGCAGCTCCTCGATGGAGTACGGGTTCCGCTTGCGACTGTGGCTGAGGGCTGAGCCGGGCGAGGCCTCGGGTGCCGAGCCACCTCCATTGGCTCCGCCCGAAGCGGTCAGTGAGAGGGCTGCTGGCGAGGATTTGCCGGAATCGCAGTCGCTAAGGGCATCCCCGGCGGCACCGGGCGTCGAGAGATCAATGGAGCTCTCCGACTTGGTGAAGCCACCACCACCGCTACCCGAGGCGGAGGATGCGGCCGCAGCTGCCATGGCGTGGGGCAGGTAGCCGCCGGCATAGGGCAGGAACTGGCCACCCGACGCCGCTGCCTGGGCCTGGATATGCGCCTGGGTGTAGTACAGCAGGGAGGGATTCCACAGCCAGTGCTTGTGCAGAGCGGAGTAACTCAGATCCAGGCCAGAGACACTGGGATTCAGGCCGTGGCCATGCCCATGCCCATGGCCATGGCTGTGTCCCATGTTCGGCGGCATTTTCGGAGCGGGTTTGATGGGCATCTCGCCGGCACCAGCGCCGGAACCCATCATCAACGCCGGCGGCTTCGCGTAGCGGGTCGAGCTGGGCGTGGCAGCCGGCGTGGACGGGGCCACGGTCACGGGCGGAGGCGGAGCTTGAGGGGCATAGCCATTGGATGGACCGCCGCCACTGCCAGCCGCTTGATGGTGAGCCGCCGCCGCAGCCGCGGCTGCTGCTGCTGCTGCCGCTGCTGCGTTCTGCTGGCTGGAGGTCATCTCGTCCGTCCACAGACCGCTGTTGCGCAGGATCCGGTTTATGGAGCTTATGGAGGGCACGGAGCTGGGATCGCAGACGCGCTGCTGCTGCAGCTGCTCGCGGATCTCCCAGGCGAACATGCCGCTGTTCTCCTCCTTCAGCCGGATGATCTTCTTCACCACGGTGGGCGTGGCCACTTGCTGAAAGGAAACATAGAACGGGGAGAGATTTTCCATTAAAATGACTGAAATTGGGAGTAAGAAGATACATAACTTAGTAGCTAAAACTAGGGAATATTCGTATAAGATACTCTTCCCATTTAGAGGCTGGTTTTATATAGTCATTTGTAATAATTCCCATTAAAATGGCTGAAATTGGGAGTAGGAAGATACATAACATAGTAGCTAAAACAAGGGAATATTCTTATAAGATACTCTATCCATTTAAAGGCTGGTTTTACATATTAATTTGCAATAATTCCCTGACTTTAATAACTCAGAAATCTTTTTATAAAACTCCACCACATTGAAAACAAAGAGCAAGTGGAGATACTCCATTAAAATGGCTGAAACTGGGAGTAGGAAGATACATAAGTATCTTAGTAGCTAAAACCAGGGAATATTCTAATAAGATACTCTTCCCATTTAAAGGCTGGTTTTAATTAGTAATTTGTAATAATTTCTTGGCTTTAATAACTGAGAAATCTTTTTATAAAACCCCACCACATAGAAAACAAAGAGCAAGTGGAGATACTCCATTAAATTACTGAAATTGGGTGTAAGGAGATATATAAATTAGTAGCTAAAATCAGGGAATATTCCTAAAAGATACTCTTCCCATTTAAAGGCTGGTTTTACATATTAATTTGTAATAATTCCCATTAAAATGGCTGAAATTAGGAGTAGGAAGATACTTAACTTAGTAGCTAAAATAAGGGAATATTCTTATAAGGTACTCTTCCACTTTAAAGGCTGGTTTTTTATAGTAATTTGTAATAATTCCCTGACTTTAATAACTTAGAAATCTTTTTATAAAACCCCACCACATAGGAAACAAAGAGCAAGTGGAGATACTTCATTAAAATTACTGAAATTGGGAGTAAGGAGATACATAATTTAGTAGCTAAAACCAGAGAATATTCTTACAAGGTACTCTTCCCATTTAAAGGTTTTTTAACATATTAATTTGTAATATTTCCCTGACTTTAATAAATCAGAATTCTTTTTATAAAACCCCACCACATAGAAAACAAAGAGCAAGTGGAGATACTCCATTAAATTACTGAAATTGGGAGTAAGAAGATACATAACTTAGTAGCTAAAATTCAGGAATATTCTTACAAAATACTCTTCCCATTTAAAGGCTGGTTTTATGTATTAATTCCCTGACTTTAATAACTCAGAAATCTTTCTATAAAACCCCACAACATAGGCCATTATTATTCTTGTCTTACTTTTAAAGGCCGCTTGACAGCGTATGCATGTGATAAGGAAGGTAGATGCATTCCGGCGATTAAAATAACCGACACTATTCTTCTATTACCCCCTTTGAGGGGGGGGGTCTCCAGTTTCCCCGACGATTAATTGCCGTGAAATTCAATTGTGCAGCAAACCAAACTAAACTCAGTTCGCAGGCTGCGAAATTTGCAGCGCACGCAGCCACGCCCCCTTTGAGCCGACATGTTCGCGGAGAGATTTGCATCAGGCCAGGACCTGGACCCCTTTGGTATATATGTTAATTCCGAAGGACTCGCTGGCGCCCGCTCCTCACGTGTGACGCGGCAATTCATTAAAAATTCATAAATACACTAAAAGTACAGGGACGGGGGTGGGGGCTAAGCGGTGGGGATGGGAGTACTCCCCCCGCGTTGCATGCCAGATCTTATCGGAAATCTACACGCGCACTCACCCCTTTGTGGCCACCACTGTCCTTGCCCGCCCTGCCTCTGCCCCCTCCCCGGTCGTGTTACCTGGCGCAGTTCAGGTGGCAACCTCTTTATTGACCCAGCGTAGGTGTTAAATGCGCGTTTTGTTCGGCGCACAGCGCTTATTGAATCGCCATGTAAGCGGGCGAGGGGAGTGGGTGGAACTGCTACTATTTCCAGTGCTACCCCCACCCCGAGCTGGCTGGAGGGGGGCCCCGTCTGGGCCCGGGTACATTGTGCACTCGGTGGGCGTTGCAACTACCGTTAATTAGGCGTTCTGTGCCGTCGGCAAACATCGCACCTGAGCAGTTGTTTGCGCACTCTAACCACATACAGTACATCTGCATATGGATGGGAGGTTTGGTATACCCTGGGATATTAGGATATCAAGAGTGGTATTCCTAGTTACCTATAAATCCTACTCTAGGACTGAAAGTTCCATTGGATATGGGAAAATCTCACTGGGACTGCCTGGAATCGAACCCGTTGGTAGTTTCAATGCAACGCAAGCCGGAAGCCCCTTGTGTGCCTTGGCTTTCTTCCGCTACGAACTCTTGGAATCTGTATTATTTACATGTTATACTTGGCTTGTTCTCTATATATTTCTTTGAAATAGTTTTGTTTTAGTTTTCTATTTAAAGAAATGGATTAACTAGTATCAAAAATAAAGGAAATAGGAGAATAAAGAGTATTGATAAATAATCTATGCCTTGTTCTAAATAAATTCCTTTGAATAGGTATTATTTAAGCTTTCAATATACAGAAATTAATTACTTAATATCAGAAAGAAAATAAATAATGCAATAAAAGGGTTGTGCTATATAATCAATGCCATGTTCTCCATATATTCCTTAAAATTGTATTATTTTACTTTTCCAATTACGAAATTCCATTAACTATTATCAAAAATAAAAGAAATAACAGAATAAATGAGTATTGCTATATAATCTATGCCTTGTTCTCCATATATTCCTTAATATTGTATTATTTTACTTTCCCATTTACGAAATTCAATTAACTATAATCAGAAATTAAATGAGTAATATAATAAAACAGTTTTGCTATAGAATCTATGCCATGTTCTCCACATATTCCTATAAAAATGCGTTGTTTTAGTTTTCCCTTTACGGAAATGAATTAATTTATATTAGAAATACAATACGAATTGGAATAAAGCATTCTTGCTATAGAATCTATTCCTTGTTCGCCATATAGTCCTTTAAACTGGTATTGTTTTAGTTTCCCTTTTACGGAAATTAATTAACTCAGCTTACATATCAGGAATAATAAATAATAGAATAAAACAACAGAAACCTGCAGCTCAACTTTTACCATTTGTATACCTATAATACCCTCCTCGAAAGCTACTATACTGGGTACTGGTCGTGATTCGGTGTTATCTGGCGGCTCCGGGTGGATCGCCGATCCTTGCCCACTCCGTCGCCACTATCACCGCCGCATTGTCGTCACTTGTGGGGCCGTGAAGCGAGCAGCGGCTTAAACGGTAGCAGCCACACTTGATTGGGCGTGCGAACCGCACAGGTGTTCCTATATCCACCCGGGTACACCATCCAGTTATCATCCTCGTCCAGGCGAGATTGATTTGCTGCGCTCTCTCCACTCGAAAGCCCTGCTGCTCCTCCTCCTGCTCCTCCTCCTACAGGTAGTTGGTACTGGTTCCACCTCCACCTGCCACTCCCACACGGCCATAGCCATAAAAGCTGTCATCGAGACGGGAGACGGGAGACGGGAGAACATGTAAACTAGCTGCTGGTTACAAAGCTTATCTGGGCTATCTGTTTCCGTGTATCTGTGATACTTTATGGATTTACTGCTGTGCGTTTGATTTTTATATAATCGTTTGTTGATTTCATGCACCACAGCGGCCACATGTGGTTTCCCGTCCCCACCCAGATCTAGTTTCCCCCACTTCGTTTAGAGATTCGAAGAGCCACTCACCTTGGTCTTACTGCCGCCAATGGAGCCCGGTCGTATGGAGCCCGTCTCATAGAAGCGCGTCAGAATCTTGGATACGCAGCCTGTCGAAGGAGCAAAACAACTCGGTTTAGGTACAAGGAGATTATAGAGGTTATAGAGGCGGAGGAGCTTACCATGGGAGACCAGGAGCTGGCGGGATATATCACAGGGCCTCACTCCGCACAAGGCCAGATCCACAATCCGGCGACGCACGCAGTCCGGCAGGGGACGGCCGTTCACGAAAACTCCACCCAATTGGTTGACACCAGCTTGTCCTGGGAATAAACAATATATAATATTAATTAAATAATAATTTAAAGTGGAGTGCCCCTTTATAGAAATCCTGAAAGTATGGCCTACTTCTTTGCATTACTTACAGCTTGCCTAACTCTAAAGATATCTCTACAGACCCAGAAACCCAACTTTGGCTTTTAAAAATTAATATTCCTTATATAATAGTTAAAGTAAATATGATTTTAACAATATTGCTTGATGAAATCTTCTCAAAATAATCTAAAACTGGCATGCTTTATATATTTAAAGATAAAGCTTACAGGAACCTAATTTTGACTTTTAAAAATGAATATTCTTTTAATAATGGTTAATGAAAATATGATTTTAACTATATTGCTTGATAAAAACTACTCAAAATAATCTAAAACTAGCATGCTTTATATATTTAAAGATAAAGCTTACAGGAACCTAACTTTCGCTTTCAAATATTAATATTCCTTGTATAATAGTTAAAGTAACTATGATTTTAACAATATTGCTTGATAAAAACTACTCAAAGTAATCTAAAACTGGCAGTCTTTATATATTTAAAGATAAATCTTGCTCAGACAAATATTTGTAGACTTAACAAGCTCCTTAAGCTGCTCAATAAAGCTGAGAAAGCCGGGAAGATTTACAATGGACACACGCGTCTGGGCCACAAACCCGTAGTTTGTGCCATCCGGCTAATGTTGACTTGGCTAATCTCCCCCTTAAACCTTCCCCTCCACCCAACCCAGCTACTCAGATCGTAAACGCAGGCGGCAAAAGTGCGCCAGTAATAACCGTGGCTCTGTTTGGGTTTCGGATTTGGATTTGGGTCTGGGTATGGGTCTGGGTATGGGTATGGGGCTCCTGCGATGGCATCTCTCATTTAATTTCACTTCAGAGTTCATTAGCGGGACTCACCTGTATGCGGCATGGCTGAAATGTGATCAACAATTCAATTCAATCCAGTCCAATCGGAAAGTGATTGGATACGATCCGATCGCTTAGACGCTTAGCCTCCGTAAAGTAATTTGGTTTATTTGCTATGTTGGTTGGTTGCCTCTCTTGGCCCGGCTCGTCTCGTCTCGTCTCTGGTCTCGTCCCGTTGCTTCTGCCGCTTAGTTAATCGCTGAATTTTAATCAAATTTCAAGCAAGAACGCCATAAAAACGCTTTGATGGATGTCGTCGTGGTCGCCGAGCTATTAGGATGCTCAGCCTCAGATTCAGCTCCAAACTGAGACTGAGACCGACTGAGCTCGAATGAGCTGGCTGGCGGCCCACTCCCCGAAGTCTTTTTACGGCTTCCACGAAATCGGCTCCCCGTCCAGGCCAGGCCAGAACCGATCCAATCCGATCCGATCCGTGCCGCACCGAGCACCGAGCTGGACAGTGGAAATCTAGTAAGGAAAATACATAAAACTTAATTATTTTATAAAACTACTCGGCCGGGGGTTTAATGTGCAGTGGTTTATGTGCTCAATGGCCATGTCCAGTGACCGGTGACCAGTGACCAGTACCCAGTACCCAGGGCCCAGAGCCCGGCACAGGGAGTATCTCAAATTAGCTGCTTATCAGGCACATTCCCGACGCAGCGTGAACTGCTGGGCCATTATCGACAAGTCCCCCCCCCAGGTCTCTCTCAGGTAGAACCCGACTTGGCCAAGGAGTATGCAAATGTCAGAGGTAACAATTAAAATGAATTTTGGCCAATTGCTCATTTCGTTAAATATGCAGGAGAGAGGAGAGATATGCAAATGGGCTTTCAGCAGGGTGGTTTCCGCTTCCTGTTCGTTTCTGGCCAGGATTTGGGCCTGTCGCCAGCCTGTCAGAGGCATGAAAACGCGCTGAAGAACCGTATAAATCAAAAACTGTAACTGCCAGCGCCGCCGACGACGGTCCACACTTTGTCATGGCCATGTTATTATGGAATTCACATTAGATTTAATTGCCGAGCCCAAAGTCCCGAGTCCTAGTCCTTTTTTTTGTCGGCTCCCTGCCACTTTTCAGGCCATAAAATCGCCGAAATGCGCGTGTTAAGCCACCAAAACCACCGCACGCACCACATACTCCCCCTTCGGAACGAGAAAACCCGAAAAAGAACTCGAAATTAAGTTGTTCATTAGGTTTTTTGGCTCTCCCCAGTCTCAGTCTCAGTCTCGGTCTCGAGACTCTGTTTGAGCCTCGGCGAACGGGAATCTCGTGCTGGCCGTTAAGGCCATAAACCAGAGTTGGCCCGGGGCCAAGCTTTAACCGGCAGCGCGATAAGGATTCCATTCCATTCCATCGGCTTTGTAGAAAGTGAAATAGACATTCCGGCCGAAAACCAATTTGGCCGCAATGAAAGGGTTAATTTCCCCACTGGCGTGCTGCTCGACCATTTCGCTGGAATACTTCTCTGTTTTTCGGTGTTTTTTTTAAGGCCAATTGAGGCCAGTGAGCAGTCTCCAACTAAATAGTTCCGGGCGATAGGCAACCCTTACAAATTGGTAAGAAATCCAGCTCAGAGGAGTTGGCTCAGAGGAGCTGGCTCATCCAATCAAGTGTTTTGTTAAGGAAAATTGGTAAGAGAAGTTAGGGGAAAACTTCCTTTTTGATCGGTTATAAGGGTGCTATAATTATACCTTACTTCCTGCAGAAAAGGTAGTATTTCAAAGGAGAACCCATTCCAGGCAAGGAAAGAAAGAAATATATTATATAATGGGAGGTAATAGTTTAGCTTTTAAACGAAATTTTGGAAAAACATCTATGATTACTTAAAAGGAAAGTTCTTTAATTGTAATACATTATATAGTGTTTTATTAGAAGATTTGTTAGGACTCTAAACCCTATGAAGGGTTACTTCCCTCAATTCCCTCAGGGTCTTGAGAATGAGCTATAATAATCAGATGATCTGATTCAGCTCAGATCCAGGCCAGTATATGGTGCTTAAACCAAACTATGGAAAATCTCCGCTCATTTTAGAGACCTTATATGAATATGGTTTTCTCTTGAGGTACCAGCTTTTTTAAATCGATTTTAAGGCTTACTGGCGCGAGTTATATTCAGAGATATGGCTAATCTCGCAGTCTCAAAGCCATTCAGGTTTTTAGGGGAGATATATGGTATGGCATATGGCGGGGACTACCGATTTCTCCACAGATTCCAATTCCAACTCGTAAGTCTCAATTAGCTCCGTGCACATGTCAAGCGGAACAGACATAAAAACCGATAGAAATTAGTTAAACATATAATAATTTAAATTCGTGCGATTACCGAAAGTGGAACCGACATGTTGGCCGAGCTTCTGTTTCGGATGCGATCCCGATTCCTCTCCCTCTCCCCCTCTCCCTTTTCTTTATGAGGGCCCCCGCTGATCGGCGATCGGTGACCGGCGGATCGATCGGGGCCGGGCCTTAACAGCCGCTAATTAAAATAAAAAAATTATAATAAAACGTACGCTTCACCATTTGAATATGATTAGCTCGCTCTATCGGTGTGTTGCCTTTCTGGACCAGGCTTAAGTAAGTTGTCCGGCGGCTCGTTGGCTTAGAAAGCTCCGAAATCAATGAGCCATAATGGCAGCCAGAAGAGACGGCCACTATCGGCACGACAAAGAATTAATTAGCATACGATTTTTGACTTTTGTCGCTCGCCGGACTCGTGGGAAAACTGAGGCCCAGTCAACGATCTGCCAAATCGATCGCCGGAGCCCATTGTGTGACTTATCTCGGTCCGGCGGAAGTTCAATTGGCCGTAGTTTTGCATTGCAAATTCGCGCAGAGCAATCCGGTGGATATAGCCATCCATCCGGTGGCATCTTCCACTCCATTCACAACCCAGACTTGGACAAACAAATCTCGGGCGAAACTAACGCCGCCGCCGCCTGAATGGAGATCGCCTCGTTCCGTTCCAATCCGTTAGATCGCCGTTCATTAAGAAATAAGCCGAGGAACGGGGGTATCTCTCGACCTGAGACCTCAGAGCGATGTGTCGAACACGATAAGCAAATATCGTTATTAAAGCCTTTCAAATAATGCCGCAACCTGCTCGGCAGCGACTCGATTTAATGATTTAGTTGTTGAGAAAGCAAATTATGCGCAAACAAATTGATTACGATCGTTTATGGTGGTCATTATGGGCAGGTCGATCGATGCGGGGCAGTTAGATCTTAATTAAGTCGCCCATAAGTCACTGACAATGGCTTTTGTCAACTGTACGCATACCACGGGTAATTCGGGGGATAATACTGGCCAAAAAACGTGCTCTTTGTGACCCGAAAAGCGGAGTGAACTCCTATAACCCACTTTACATGCCGGCATTGCATTTTAGCTTATCTGGGAAATATATAGATAACGCATCTGTCTGAAAAGCAGTATTGCTGCAGTTATTAGCCAAAAGCTTTTACTGCTCATTAATGTAAAGAAGTACCGGAAAAAGTCGTTTAATCTATTAAAGATGGTTTCCCTTAAGTGATTTTATCTTTTTTTCAACGAGTATCTTCTAGGTGTTGATTTATCTTGGAGGCATATTCAGCTATTCTTCGATTTTTATAACCTTAATCTGTTGTTGTTTTAAGGTATCAGTGCTTGAGAATATATTTAACTAAGAACTTCATTTAAATAAACGAATAAGTTCCAGTAAAGATCCGATAAGTAAGATCCGTAAGGTATAAACTTCACTCCAACTTAAGAAAGGTAAACTCTTGGCTTTTAGGGATGTAGTTATAACTAAATATAACAAAATATGTTCCATAGTTTAATGAACTATTTTCAATTAAGTTTAACTTTATTATACGTTAAAGATTTCCAAGTTATAATTACAATTTAATATCACTGATGACAGTTTAATTGAATCTTAGTTCTAAAAGCCTTATTATGTTCGGAAGCTTACCTTTATATTTATATCTTTTTTAAGTCTTAAGTATTTTTTTTTTTAGCACTGGCTATCCACAATTTTGGCTAAAACCGAATCCTTTGAGCACTGGTGCACTACACTTTCCGCTCGAGTTTAGCATACACAGTGGGCTTATGCCGCGGTTATTGACTGATTACTCAGTTCAGAGGCGCGACGGCAGACTGAGCTGTATCTTGTGGCTTTTATTTTAGTTTTCTTGTTGCTTTTTTGTTCTTTTTTTTATGGAGTTCGCGACGCGACGCACCTTGTCACTCGACCGTCAAAAATTCGACTAACTGCACGCGAATCGCGCGGCCGGCGCAGCGATCACCTCTCGGCTTGGTTTGGTTTGCTTTGCTGGGGAGTTGGCTTCGTGCCTCGCCCGCGGTCCATCGGGCAGCGTTTCCTACAAGGGCGCCGCAGAGCGGAGCCGCCACACCACACACACCACTCACACACACACGAACTTCCAATTCACGCACACACACACACACCCCGACACACTCTTTCACGGGCGTTTTTCTGGTGTAACCGGTTTTTCACGGCTGCGACGTCTGCGGCAGTCCCAGCCCCATTTGGCCCACTGTCCACCAATGAGCGTCGGTCTTCGTAGCGCATGCGTCGCTCGCAGCTCCGGTGCTCGACTCCCATTGGTCGAGTGCCGCCGGAGTGGCGGGGGCCAGGTGAGGCGTCCTCCGGGAGCGAAATCGACACGGCCACCGTGGGTTAAATGCAGCGATGACGACAGAAGCCATAAAGTTTTCTTTGTGGTTGGTAAGCCACATTTAGAGTTAGCTAGAGTAACCTATAAAGGTTGGGAAAAGGTAGTGCTTCTTCGCCTAAATATTACTAACTTTTCCATAAAGTCTTAACCTTATTGTGAATATTATATAATTATATATATAAATATACTTATATACTATATACGTAACATATAAATTTTGGGAAAAAGTAGAGCTTCTTTGCCTAAATATTAGTAACTTTCCATAAAGTCTAAGCCTCATTGTGCATATTATATAATTATATATATATATATATATACTTATATACTATATACTTATATATATATGAATATATTATATAAATATTTATTTCGTAAAAATTAAATGAGAGTAATAAGTATATTTCTTCATATTGTTGATTCATTTTCTTCTTGAAATTAAAGATAGCCACATTAATCTACGACTTTAAAAATTAAGTTTCTTGAAGTATTTTAAAAAAATGCTCAAGAAAAAATGGGAAACAATATTTTTCTGATTATTTTATATGCAACAACAGCTCAACGTTCGACACAAATTTCGTTCCTGGCAAGTACGTGTGACGTTGTGCTTTTTATTATAAAAGCTTCGTCTTCCATCAGAAAGAAAACCTTTGTAAAGTAATTTATTTAAGCTGCAAAGCGACTATGAATAAGAATCCATTTGAATCTTAGTTCATATAAGTAAAATAAGCTAAAGGATCGAATGCAATGACTTCCTTTGTGGGCTTCTTTTGCTAGTTTTGTCCCACTGTGCGCATGCATAACATCCGTGCTGCCCGCCCTCGCTGGGCAAACGCTTTAGGGGTAGTCCACGGTGCACGGTCGACGGTCGACGGTCGCCGGTCGGTGGTCGGTGGCAGATGAGGCCCGGACAGAGCAGAGAGGACCAGAGCAGAGCAGAGCAGAGCGTTGCGGCAGAGCGTAGCCTTATCCGTAGCATTCCGAAGCCGAAGCCAAAGCCGTTGCCGTTGCCGTTGCCGTTGCAGCCGCGTTCCGGCCAATCGGCGGAGGCAACGCAGCACGCTCACGCTCTCACTCTCTCGCATATAATTACCCCTGCCCACCGGCAGCTAGCAGAGCACCCGGAGGAGCACCCACTCCAAGGATTCACCCGCAGCCACATCCGCATTGTGACACAGCGCCGGGCATAGCCGTTACCCTGGCGAAACAGCCACAGCTACGGCCACAGCTACGGCTCGTCCTTCACCTGGAAAAAATTATATTCCATATCTTGTTTGAGGAAAGGTTAATTATTTAATTCAATTTCACTTAAATCTTTAGTGTATTAAATAAGGAAATAACGTAGAGTAGTAGTACCTTCTAGTAGTACCTACCTAGAAGCTGAAAAAAATTATATTCCATATCTTGTTTGAAGAAAGGTTAATTATTTAATTAAATTTCACTTAAATCTTTACTGTATTAAATAAGAAAATTACTTTTCGAGAACTAGTTCCTTCTAGAAGTATCTACCTAGAAGCTTTCCAGAGATTTGGGGTTCTGCAAGGCATTTAAAATAGGTTATCCTTTATAGATTTTGGGAATTAATAACTAAAACATTTTTTGCTTTTATACTTTTGGAAAGTTAACTTTTGTATGGCTAATATTTCTAGGAACAACGCTGATAAGCTGTAATTATTTACATGCTGCTTTCTAAAACTAAAAAACATATTTTCTTGAGTGTACCCTTCAGTCCGCCTCCTTTGAAAACTCCCATGAGAGCCGAGGCGGAGGAGGAGCTGGTGTGGGCTGGGCGTCAGGGCCAGGACCAGAGCAGGGCAGGGCAGGGCGAGGCGACGGTGTTCCTAGGGTGGTGGCGTTAAGTAACGCTCGGTGGTGCCACAGGCGTTAATTGAATTCGACAATTGTCGCTCGGCATTCAGAATCGAAAACGAATTTCCACTGCGACGGCGACTGGCGCTGAAAGATAAAACTGTCATATTGCTGCCTGATTGTTCGGAGGGGCGGGAGCGGGAGTGGGAGTGGGAGTGTTTTGGGATTATTGATCCATTCGAGGGACAGAGGCATGATGAATGGAAATTAGTTTCCATGACTAGGAAATCAATGGCCCGAAGAGGAGAGCCTGCGACTGGCCTAAACGAAACCCCTTTTTGGTAGCCGCGTGGCGCAGGCAAATCCACTTGCCAGCTAAAAACCGCTAAAACCTGTGCGAAAACATGCTAAATTCTTAGGCCCAGTCGGCGTGTACTTAGGTGGGCGGAGGCTGGGCGCATCCTTCTGCTGGGCAGAGATAAAACTGTCACAAAGGCTGGGTTACCAGCTACCAGTTACTAGCTACCAGCTGCCTCCGACTTTTCCCAGGCAGCCAAGCGCGGCGTAATAAGATCAAGCGAGTCAGCCGTGCGTGGTGGCATCAACACACTCCTCCTTCCCACTCTCTCTCTCTCTCTCTCAGAGTCCTCTGTTGTGCGGTGCTTGGTCCTTGGTCCTTTTGGTCCTCTGGCCCACCCAACTCGCCACGCCCAACACCCAGCGAGCTGGTCGCCGCTCCCACCTCCCCCCGGCGTGTGTCTTGCTCTATCTGACAAGGCGATTATGCGACCGAAAGCCTTTCAAGTGGCCTTTCAGCAATTACCCAACCCACGAGCCCTGAGTCCGGTGCCCAAAAAGCCAACTACGCCCCAATTAAGGCGCACACACACAAATCTGTGTGGGAAGTGCGTTTAGTTAGCTCTCCTGTAAAAAAAAGGAGGAACTAAACGGCCTCGAAGAGAGGGATACCCTATTTAAA
Organism: Drosophila pectinifera; assembly: GCA_008042775.1. Lineage (NCBI taxonomy): Eukaryota > Metazoa > Arthropoda > Insecta > Diptera > Drosophilidae > Drosophila > Drosophila pectinifera. Next base: position 57,584 of record VNKC01001997.1, read on the forward strand.
GGGTATATACTGATAGATATATGGTATATGGAAGAAATATTATAAACACCCTTTTTGCAGATTTAAAATATATTTTATTGTGTATTTTAATATTGACCCTTTGTAAATTCTGTAAATTTAAAGAGAGAATATGGTTTTAATAAGCTATAAATTAGCTCACTTAAGCCTTATTCCTTTGCTCTTATACTGAATAATAAAATAGAGCAGGCAATTTCCTGATTATTAATATATATATATTTTAATATTACTGGAAAATTTTAATAGAAAAAAATTTTAATAGAGTAGCAATTCGCCTGCGGTCTGCCTGGTATAGCACCTAAAATTCCCAAGTATGAATTAAGCGACATACTGCTATTAAATATCAACTTGAGGTTGGCTCAGTTAAGTATCAAAATTTGTACTGATGATGAGTATATAGTATGAGTATAAATAAAGGTATAGAGTCTTGACTAGAACCAGCAAGAAATGCATCGTAATAAACTTAAATACTTGTTTAATAATAGTGTATAAATAAATTATACTGGATTTAGCTTACCTAAAAGAAGAAATACTGATGTATAGAAGCAACTCATAAAACTTGAATGATTATTATCATAATTTTCCTAGAGATACTACCTGGTAGACACTTCCATCATACCCCTCCTGTCAGGGCAATGAAATGAGCAGCGGAAGTGGGAAGTTTGACTCGGTTTGCTCTGGTTTTTTTTTAGTGTCGGCAAGTACCCCCGGCAACCCCCGGTTGTGCACCTCCGGCGAGACCAGCGAAAACCGGGCGGGCTGCAATGAAAAGGGGCGGCACAATCGGCTTAACTTCTTCCGATTGACTTGGCCTTCCACGCGCCCAAATGCGATCGCAATCGCGCAACTTACACTCGCTTATATTGTAATTGAAATGGAATCCACTCCGTAGTCCGGAGTCCGTAGTCCGCCTGAGAGGGCAGAGAGCGGGGTAGACCCGGGCCAGACTGACACCCACATCAACTTTTTGCCTAATCAAATTAACCCGAACTCGCAGCCAAGGGCGACGCATTCCTTGGTGCGTGATAGCAACTCATTAGGCGGAGGAGCTGCCCAGAATACAGGAGCTGCTCCCGATTTAGGAGCTGTATTTTGGGGCGGCTCGTGCCTGGAGGGAGCTCCAGTCTCGAGTCTCGAGTCTGGGGGAATGACTCCGAGGCAGAGAGAGTCTAGATTTCATGGTCATTAATGAGCGGTGTCCGCAGGAATGTGCCTGGGAAGCGGGCAAAAACCGGCAGATCGTGGCGTGGGCGCCCTTCTAATCTGAAATTAGCTCTCCCGAAAACCGGCGGCAAATTAACTGGTCTCTGGTCTGGCTTTCTTATTTTTTGCATGCCTCCGGAATGGAGCTTGGTCCTGGTCCTGGCAGGGAATACATTTTCTAATTGCAGGGGCGGCCTAATTGAGGGTTCGCCGCTCGGTGCCCCGTTCCTGGCAATCAGCAGATGCAAGTCCTGCTCCGAGACCAAGAAAAAAAAGGACAAACGAAAGTATATACTTGTATGTATGTGAGGACAAAGAGGATTTCATGTGTGTGCGGGTCGCCAAATTGGCGCAGGTTACGCATGTGCCTCAAATCATGATCATGAGCATTGCTGCCACGCGATGATGGATGCAGTCAGGCAGGCAGGTTGCACTGCAGCCTCGCCCTCTCCTGATCCTGTTGCACCTTGCGTCTTAGCCAGGACACGCGTGGCCCCGAAACAATCGGGCAATTTCGTAAACAGTTGCCGACAAACGATAAGATAAAATGGTCTAAGGACCTCTTCTAGGAGTTGCACAACCACTCGTAATTTCCTCCCTCCCCCGAGGCACTCCGAAGGTGTAGGCGGACAAGGGGCACGCGATTTTCGAGTGCCATAAAAAGAGGAAAAGGACGAAACTAGGGCGAATGACTGGCATGTCAAAGCCAATTAATAAAAACGCAATTTCCACAAATCGAAATGTTTATGGGGTTTACATTGTTTTATTGATCCCGCTGGAGAGCACAGGACATTCCACACCTGCAGAGCCCCTGGATTGGCCGGGCCGATAAGCAAAATGAGCAATTACGGGAGGACCTCTGACAGGACTTGGCTGGCGGCGGCGACGTTGTAACATTTTCTCACATTATTTTGTGTCCTGCAAGTCCTGCGCTCCACTGAACCCTGACCATCTCGCAAAATGGCCGCCGGAGAAAGGATCCACGCAGGGGTGAGTCCTTTGGCCCAGAAAGTTTGCGTGCGCAAGAAGATGCGACGTCGGAGGGACGAAGAGGACCTTTGCTTGCGATAAATTAAATGTCTGACATAATTATGGCTAAATTGAAAAGACAAGAACGAGACCAAGGAGCTGGAGGGAGACCCCTTCAAAGGCTAGGGCCCTCAAAGAACTCTCTCCGCCAACAGGACATTTACGGTGCCATAAAAACAGAAATTATTTGATCAAACACAATAAACACGCCAGGGAAAGGACAAACAGCGAAGCTCAGGCCGCTGACAGGCTAATGATAGGATGTGCCAAAGGGACATACAGATTATAGACTGGGTCTCCATAATCGATGCGGGAACAGGGTGCTCCTGCTCCTGCTTTTGGCTAATTGAGAAACCCGAACTCTGCAAGATTCTACAACCTGAACCCTCTCAAATCTTCTCACAAAGTCAAGGAACTTCTCTTTATTGTATATATAAAATTGAGTTAGGTATACTATTCAGTTTTTATAAAGCAGAAATAAACCAGAAGATCATAGCGTAAATTGAGTTCGATTTGATTCAGTAACCTCTCTTTTTGAAGACCTTCTTAGGAGGAATGATTGACTAAAGGTATAACCTTCTGTAATTAAAAATCTATTTGCCATAAGGCCAAGAACTATCTGAACTCAGCTCTTAAAATCTTAAAGCAGCTCCTCAAACTTCTGGAACTCACCTCTTCCACACTGTGTGTGACTGTAATTATGGTTTTTATGACTCGCAACGCCTCTGGAAATTGGCCAGCACACATCATAGAATCCAAATCAATTATACGCTTGTCTAGGCCAACGGGCTTCCTCCGTTTCCCGCCAGATTCGTCCAGCTCCCATATCCAGCCCAAGTATCTGGCCAGCAAAAGTGTTAAGGTAACCATAAAACTTTGGCACTTCGCTGGATTCGTTGCTGCTGGTAATCGTAAAACGCGGAAAGCGTTTGCGCTCAGCCTTCTAAATGCAATATTTTTACGACACTCTCCAGTGGATCCCAGTAACTGACTGAGGAGTCAGTGGTCTTGCAATCAAAGGCCCGGATGGATCATCCAGTTCGTTGGCCCCTTTGGCGGTATTCCGGTGATCGGTCCTGGCGAGGAGCAAAAGTCAAATACGGTAGCTCAACTAATTGAAAAATTAAAGATCTCCAGCGAGTACTTATGTTGGCCAGCAGTTGAGGTGGAAACGCCTACCGCCGCCCATCGTTGCCCACTGCCCATTCGTTCATAAATCTTGCAGCATTCCTGGTGGCATCTCATCAAGCAGCCAGCCCTATGAATGGGAGTGTGGGGCACCTCCAGCCAAGGCTAGACCTCCAACCCTATACCTGTACCAGGTGTGTGCCGCTACCTCCCAGCCAAAGGGGCATCGGGCCTGCTAATGTGGCAGTCCGCACACCTTGCCAGACACTTTAAAAGGAGCCTGGACAGACCCTCCTCCGGCTGCAGCAGCAGCGATTATCGGATCGAAGGTAAACACAGGTTCTGGCCAAGATCCCCTGCCGCCCCTCCACAGCCGAATTTGTAATGCTGCCGAAAATCACTTCTGGTTTTTGCCCACCTCTCTGATCGATGGGCGATGATCGGGTCTTTTTTTATACCTGGTACCTGCGGCTTAAAGGGGTATATAGTCTGATACTGATCAGCAAATACTTCTCTTAAATATATTGGATTTACTTATAGGTTCTAAATACAAATTTATAGTGGGACTTGGAGAATTTTTAAGATATATTATCCCTTTCAAACTTATTCTTAGTTGTATGTGATTACCGGGTATTTCATAGTCCGAGCTCTTGGCCTGCTCCCAAGTTGCAGCTGCCTTGGACCTTCGGAATCCCTGATCGAACCCTCGATCCCCCTTTTTGGCGTACTTGTAATTTGCTGACGAGCTCCATCCCCAAGGTGTGCAATCAGCCCGGCGATCAGGCGAAGGGTTAGGGCTTAATGCGAGCACTGGATCCGCGCTTTTGGACCCAAGTGCAGTGGAGAATTATAACTACATTAAGTGCAGCAACAAATTGCAGGCACTTGGGGCGTTTTAACAATGTCATTTACGCCGGGAAGGGGTACATCGGGGTGGGACCCACACACACGGATCCCTCGACAAGGACTCGACCGGGCCCGGGCCAGCCATAAATTAACCATTTAATGGACTCCCTGCATTGTCAGGGCGAACAAAGGGCTGGAAAGCGCTACAAAGCGGTTATAGTCATAGTTCCGAGTGGCTGTGGTGCTGATTTTCTAATTTATTGCCTTATAAACATAATCAAATTCGAATCAAAACAAAGCCAGCACCCGAACACCCGAACTCCCGAACCCCAAACACGCGTCGTGCTGAGCTCGACAGGATAATGATGACAGATCCGCAGCGAGCCAGAGGATGATCGTCAAGGATGCCAAGGATGATCATCCCACCCCGATGCGGTTTTCACATCGTTGAATAGGGATTTTTTCTATGCATCCATGGAAGGCAACACTCTGAGAAATATTTATTATACAATTTGCCTTTGACTGAGAGGAAACATTGATTAAAAACGATATTTATACAACAACTTTGGTTGGATAAACTAAACTAATAAACTACCTATTACATTTTTAAAGATAGGGCTTTCTTAGAAGAAGGAAAAGACCTTTAGGAGTCTCCTTATTCCTCCATTCAAAATCATGATGCTTTTTAGAACATCATTCGTTAATTTAAAAACCATATTTAAACAACAACTTAGGATGGAAAAACTAAACTATTAAACTGACTATTCAATTTTTAAAGAAAACGTTTTCTTAGAAGGAAGAAAAGACTCTTACAAGTCTCTTAATTCCTCCTTTCAATATCATAAAGCTTTTTAAAACCTCATTCATTTAATTCCTTTTCATTTTCTTGATTTGTATAACAGCTACCAGTGCCTGCCTTATATCCTTCACAAAACGATAAATTTGTATCCATTTTTTCGAGTGCAGGAAACAGCACAGATTTCTATTGTTCCTGCAACGCATATGTCGCTGCGGTTGGGAATTACTCCGCCGATTGCCCAATTCCGTGTTGGCAAAGCAATCGTTACGTGCCATTAATTGTCTTTGTCGGGCTGTTGACATTTCTATCCTGTAACCGATGCCCGGTAATTGATGCGTCCAAGTGCGAAATTCACGGCAGGTGTTGGATTACCAGGGAGGGCAGGGACGGGAAGGAAAGGCAAGGGTGGGGAGGAAGATCTTTGCAGACAGGAGTATCCGCGCATCGCCAGCGGAAACTTTAATGTTCGCACATTTGCAGCTCATCAATTTTCGGCATTATCCTGTCCAGCATCAGCATCGGCATCGACATCGACATCGGCATCGGCATCATCGGTATCAGTTTTAGTTCATTCAACCTTCTGGTCCATGTTAGCGCCGTCTTGTTGACTTAATCGGCCCAAAACAATGTGTTCGTTTTTTGGCTGCTCCGCTTCTGACATGGCCTAAACGCTTGTCGCCTAATGACGGGGCAGCTCCCAGCCTCAGCTCCCAGACTCAGCTCCATTCTCAGCTCCCAGCCTCAGCTCCAGCCTCATCTCCAGCCTCAGCTCCAGCTGGCGACGGATGCAGCTTCAGTCGGGAGTTGGAGCTGGAGCTGAAGCAGGAGAAAGAAATGGTGATGGGCCCACTGCCCACCGCATTATTAAGCCATAAAATTGAAACTTATTATAATTACATAAACGTACGCCTTGACGCCTGAAGCTAAGCATGTGATACACTGGGAAAAAGTGGAGAATAAGTACGAAACAGAAGGGCTTTTAATTCCAGAAATTTGGTTAATGATAAGTCTCATTTTAGGTTAGATTATTAGCCATAAAAATGGTGTATATTATAGATTAAAGGACTAAGACCTCATGATCAAAGTAAAGTACTATTTATTCAATATATTTCTGAACATATTTTAAAATTTTCTTTTATTTATATTTATTATTATTATTTTTATATTTATATTGCCTATAAGGTGTCACAATTATTTAAAATTTAAAGCAATAATCTATTGTTTCTAAAAACTCATTGTTATGCATTATGCATTGTTAAAATTTCATAGACTTGGAAATGCGAGTCCTTTTAATTTTTTAAATAATTATCAATAATCAACCAGATTTCCCAGAGGAGAATTCCCTTTAATCATTTGAATTAAAATACTTTCAAACTTATAAAAGTTCTTACCTTTAAATAAAGATATATAATTCTATGTATATGTTTTCTTGTAATGAAATCTTAGCACAACTTTCCATTCTACACATTTTGTCAGATATCTTCCTTAGTTTGTGTATTTTTTTATTAGTGTTGTGACTTTGTGCCACTTTTAGGGGGGGTGCAGGCAGCAACCGAAGGGCGGATGCCTGGCCAGAATGCGCTTTTAACGCTCTCCTCGCAGTTAGCCCGAATTTCGGGGCACACGCACCGCGGAGACGCCGAAGGAACTCCTGCTCGTTAACGACCAAAGCAGAACAGATTTTTCGTTTATTTCTTGGGATGCCCGCGGCGTAATGAGGGGCCGAGTCTTGGGGATCGGGTCTGGAGCAGGCTGTCCGCCAGCGGTTGCATATTATCGACATTACCATTACCATTAACATTACCATAATGCAGAGCGGCACTGCACTTAATTGCCGGCAACTGCATCTGCTACGCTTTCATTGCATGGCATTCAAATAATAATTTGGCATTTTTTTATAAATCGACCACACACGATGCCAAAAGAGAGCTTTTATAAACGGATTTTTAAACTGAAACACTGTTGTAAATTGTAGATTAATTAAGAATTAAGTGTTTCAGTTTAAGAATCCGCAGTGATATCAATCACTGAATTTAATTCCTATATCATGGCTTTAAAATGATTATTACTTCTTTAAGAATTATCCATAAAGAGTAAGAACAGTGTTTCAGTTGAAGAATCCGCATTGATATCAGAATTTAATTTCTATATCATGGCTTTTAAAAGATTATTACTGCTTTAGAAGTTATCTATGAAGAGTATGAACAGTATTTCAATTTAAGAATCCGCAATGATATCAATCACTGAATTTTATTCCTATATCATAACTTTTTAAAAGATAACTTCTTTAAGAGTTATCTATAAAGAGTATTCTAGTTTGTTTTAGCTTACCTTGTGAAATGTCTAGATAATATAGGGTATTTTTTTTATTTATACATTATTCATTATACTTCAAATCCAGCATTACTTACGTAATATTTGGGCCAGCCCACTGACATGCTAATAAGCTACGTATACGTTTTGTATTTGTCTTAATGTGACGCGCCCATATAAGTTTGAATAAGCTTTTAGTTTTAATATAGAAATGTGAATCAGAAATCTGTCGGTTACACTGGATACTGTCCTCTCCCATTCCCCCTAAATGCCTCATTCCCCCTAAATGCCTCATTCCCCCTAAATACCTCATTCCCCCTCCGATCTATTGCCTAACGAATGACGTTGGCCACGAACTTGACTTTCAAAGAGAGCGCCATCGGAGAGCAGCTCCCGATTGAGTTCCCCGAATGATTGAGATTGAGAGGCCGAATCGAGGTGATATTTATAATCACTGCCTAGAGAGCAGGTGCGTGAGAACTCCGGGGTGTGTGTGAGTATCCGGTAGAGTGTGTTGGTGATCAGGTAAACAGGCTCTTATCAGCGGCCGACCTCGGTCTAGGTTGACTTAATCTAATTAATACCACGTTGCTTACTCAAAGTAAGCAAGCGTCTGGTTGAGGAATTCTCCATGAATTATGTTTTTTTAAATGATAACTACATAAAGTATGTATTACTCAAATATAAAGAGTAAACTCTTATGAGAGTTTCCTAAATGTATATAGATTTGTAGATTTTCTTCCAATACTTAACAGACTTTTATACAAATTAACTTTTATTTAATCTTTCTAATAAGATTCTTAAGGAATGTCAATATTACAAAGCAAGTGGCAGGTTGTAGCTCATTTTAAAACTATTTAAAATATGAATACAAGCTAGAAACGCTCTCAAACTTCATTTTCACGTGGTTTTATTTTGTAGGTGGCCTTTGTTGCTATTCTCTATCACAGTACTAAGCACTCTCTTAATCCATTAAGAGTAATCTTCTCCTAAGCTTCCCATCATACTTAAGATACTACTCCTCCGGCTTGCGGACAAAAACCTCCTTCATCTCAACATCAGCCTGTGGGCGGGACTTCCGGCTTCGGCCAGAACGGAACTGCTCCTCGATCTCCAGGAGAGTTCGGCGACGCGTCTCCGGCAGAGCCCAGTACACAAAGACCAGGGCCAGGAGGGCCATGACCCCGAAGAAGACGAAGCAGTTGGGCATGCCGATGGCCACCTTGAGGTCGGGAAAGGTCTTCAGGCACACGAACGAGATGAACATGCCCACGGCCACCGTGAGTCCTGACGCAGGACCTCTCACCCGCTGCGGAAACAGCTCTGAGATCATGAAGAAGGGCAGCGTGTAGAGACCCAGGGTGCTGAGTACGATGAAGCCCACGATGGCCACCACTGGGAGGTATGGTATGTTATGGAGGAAGTCGATCTTGCTGTGCCCGGCCAGCAGAAGCATGCACATAGCCATTCCCAGTGTGGAGATGATGCCCGCACGCCGGCGTCCCCACAGCTCCAGAATGTAGCCCATCGGACAGGTGGTCACCAAACGCGCCACTCCGATCAGGAGGGCGCACATGAACGGATCGATCTCAATGCCAGCTTCCAGGGAGATCTGTGCTGCATACACAATCACCACGAAGATGCCCGTCAGCTGCTGGAAGGCGAAGAGCGACATCAGGATGAGCAGGGGCTTGTGGACCTCCGGCTCCTTCAGGCTCGTCCAGAAGGACTCCTTCACCTCCGCGTCGCGCTGCTGCAGAGATTTCTGCAAAACCTGGAACTCTTCCAGCACCAGAGGATGCGTGATTTCATCTGTGAAAGGGCGGACAATTTATTAAAAACTTATCACGAGGAACAGTTAATGAATCAAAGGAAGATCTCAATGGAAAACTACAAGTTCTCTAACATTTTTTCATTTAGAGCCCAAGCGATAAGCTTCTTGTAAACTAATAAAAAATAAGCTCACATAATTGGATTGCTTGAAGTGATACAAGGCGACACTTGACTTTGATTTGTGGAAAGTCATAAATATGTGACGCGTCTTATAAATTGATTTCCCCTTCATTTGGAAGGTCAAAGCTTCAGAAGAAGACTCACCCGACTTGCTGAATCCTCGGAAGAAGTTGAGAGAGCGCTTGGCCTCCGTCACCCGCTTCTTGGCCAGCAGCCAGCAGTGGCTTTCTGGCAGTGGCAGCACACAGAGCAGGGACACCAGCTGGTAGCCACAACAGATCAAAGCGATCAGCCGGAAGTCGTCGCGGATGAAGTAGCCGATTCCGTACAGGATCGTTATTCCGCCAGCCACTGAGATGGAGGTGCCCAGGATGAGGCTACCCCTTGTCTTTGGCACACTGATCTCGGCTGCATAAACTCCTGGCGGGGCACTCGCCAAACCCATGCCAATGCCTATAAATACATGGGAATAAACATATAATTATATATGAAAACACAGATAAGCCCTGAGAAATGGGTGTGATTTTTATGGTTTTTTTCCGTCACCTAATCGCACCCAGGAGCTTGGACTCACCCAGGATGAAGCGTGCGACGATGAGCTGCCAGAAGAATGCTCCGGCGTCAGATCCGCTGGGTGTGGCCAGTAGAATCCACGCGACGATAGTGAGTACATTGAGCACGATCAGGGATCGCTTGCGTCCGATCTTGTCCAGTAAAAATCCGGATAATAGGCCGCCCAGCGGTGCTGCCAGAGCGTTGACTGAGGCATACCAGGAAGCCTGCGTCGAAGTTAAGTGAACCTCCTCGGTGGGATCCTTGAGCTGGTCAAGGGTGGCGGTGGGCAGGGCCAGGGTCATACCCGTGGAGAAGACGCCCACGTTGGCCAGTACAACGGCCACCACTTGACGCCGCACTGCCCTGAATTGTTCACCGGGTGGCGGAGTCTTCTGGGGTCGATCCAAGCCCGAAAAGATCCTGGGTTGCTTGCCACTGGACTCGTGTCCATTCTGCTGCAGATTCCGCTCTTGCTCATCCATTTTTTGTGTGTGTTGCCTGAAAGAGAGATGGGTTAATCTTATTTCTGACAATCACTTCCTGCTCAGATAACTGTCTGGCCTATGGAGCATCAAAGGGTTGTGCAAATTACAGTCTCACAGTCACTAAGCAAGCAAAATAGCAAATTGTCAACAATTTCGTTTGCTCAGTTTTTGCTTGTCTTTGCCTCAAGACTTAGGTTTTATATAGCAATCATAAAGTATAGGGTATGTTTATATGCTTGGCTCTGTCTTTACAGCTCTGGAATAGATTACGCGTCTCCCTCCCAGATAATTGCTAAGAATTTGTAGAATTCAGAACACTAAATCACAAGTTGCTGGGAAAATATATTGTCATGAAACCGGTATTAGGCTAAACACCTGAGTTACAAGCACACAACAATAGGTTTCTGGCATGAAGTTATATTTGGAACTGCTTTTTAATTATTAATATTATGCCCCTGTTTCACAAGTTTCTTATTAATCTTTAATTGAGTGGAGAAAATAGCCCTAATAAACCTGTTTGCATAGGTGAACTAAAGGGTATTACTAGAAGGTTCGTCAAGGGTGGAGGTTCCTAACCTTCCTTTCCTGTTTTCTTGTTTATTACTATTATAGTTGAGCCTCCGACTTGGCCTTGTCCGATAAGAAGTGCGGCGATTGTTGACCCTCTTCCTCTCGAGAAGGAAAGTGGGACTGGGCCACAGTGGAGTCGCGCCGCATAGCTTTGATCAATCGATGCCAATTAATGTATCTAATGGATCCGCATGGCATTCAATTTAACTCGAAAGTTTCGACTTACTTCTGGTTTTCTTCCAGTTGGAGATGGGACTTAAGAACCTGCTGCCCAAAAGACCACGAGGCTGGGGGAACAGGTTCTGAGTCGTGACTTGGAGGGGATCTCAGATCCGAGCAGAGCGTAGCGAGGCGAACCCGTTGACGGTGAAGCGCTGGAGCCAACTGAACGCGCGCTCCGTGGGACGTTGCCACGTCGGACTCAGCGGCAATAGCAGTCCGAACTATACGGATTTCTCTCTCTCACACACACACAAATCCCCAGTGATAAAGGCGGCATGGCACAACTGCCGCTGCCATATAGGAACGTCATCCCGCCGATAGATAGATTTGCTTGGCGCTTTTCTGTGTCATGATCGTTTTGATCGCTCGCTGATAAAGGCGCCGACGCTGATCGGTTCTGATCGGACTTCCTAACGAATAAAGGGTTTACAGACCAGTCTCCCCCTTATCTCTTAAGAGTTTTCCACCCAAGTAAGCTACGTCTTTCCTTATCACTTACTTCACGGGACATTGAGCGACCTCAAGATGAGTCCCTAATGGGTTCTGGTTGAGTTGGGGCGAATTGCCTTATATATTATTACAGGGAACATATAGAATATAGAATGCAGATTACTGATTTTTATGACGCTCTCAGACGAGTAGGAAGTCCACTCGAAAGGCAAACAGGCCGCGCGCAGATTTATCTTATCGAATCAAAAGTATTTCGCCTTGCCTGCCGCAATATTTGTTCTGATTGTTGATTCTGTTATTTGGGAATATTAAAACGCACAGTAAGTGTCTGTTTTGACACGACTAATTGGCTTTGCCAAAACTGCGTGCTGTCAATTGGCCATTAGTGATTAGATAACGTTGATTAACGCGAGGTGTTAGCGGCAAATAAAGGGTTGTAAAAGGGGAACGCGGAAACATAAAACCGAAAAAACGTTGGTGGGTGATGCATACACTCAGCTTTTGTTAGCTGGCAGAGAGTTCTGTGACTATCAGCTAGTTTATGGGAGGTTGTAGCTATCAGTTTGTGTCCATGAGCTGAAACATAATTAACCACCTTTTAAATCAGTCTGGCAACGCCGTTTTGGTGGGCTTTCTGGTTGATTTTTCCGCGGAAAATCCTATTTCCAATAAAGGTTTTAATTCGCGGTAAATGCAGTTTAAAAAGAGGGATTTCCTTGCGCAAGCTGGCAACGCTGAAGTCATGAGCGCTTCATGAGAGATTCATGTGTGACCTGTCACTGGCAAAGTTTGGCATTTTAAGCAGAAAACCCGGCGCACACACTACACTTTTCGAGTTTCTGTACCTTTTCTAAGCTTTTATTATTCTCTTTTCGCATGCTTTTTGCCAATCATATGTTCTCTTTTCGATAGTAACTTTTAGTAGCATCTCTAGCGTCGAGCGAAAGCAAAGAAAAGCAGCAACACGGAGCGGAGTGCCAAGTAAAAGAAAAAGCGGAAAAGCAACCACCGCGAGTGTGCAAGGGAAGAAAGCAGGAAAAGCTGAAAGTGAGTAGGACCCCCCGCCGAGTTCTTCGCTACGCGATTCTTCTGAAGTGAAGATACTACCCCCCCGACTTTGCTGTCTGGGCCGTAAAGTAAACAAAAGTTGAGAAGCATTCGCATTCGTGGAGCGTTCCACGATTTGCTGAGTGAAGGAGACTGTTGCCCCAGGCTCTGTCACCTGGTTGTGGGTCGTCCGTCTCCCCTCCTTCGTCCTGCGTGGGATGAGCGCCTCGCTTGTTTTCGAGCTGGTGTGCTTTCCCGAGTCAAACGAAACGGAAGCATCAACAATTTATCCCTCATCCCTGGCAAAATAACAAAATAATTCCCAAAAAATTCGCATAAAAACGGAGTTTTTTCGCTTGCAACGAAAGGATTACGGTGAATTTTTGCTCTTTCGTGAGAGAGCTCCAGTGCATGTGTACGTGTGTGCGGTGTCCTGTGTGTCCTGCGTTCTGTGTGTGCAAGTGTGAGTGAGTGACAGCAGCAGCAGCAGCAGCAAAGGAAGCTAAGAAGAAGCAGCAGCAGCAGCATCCTGAAAGCCAGGAAAAAGCGAAGCGAAACAAAAATATAAAAACAGTCCGCTCTCGCCTCCATTCGCTTGCAATGGAGGAATGCCGCTGAGGAGGCGCCAGGAGCAGGAACGGGATCGGGATTTGGCTGGCAGGACAGCATCCTTCAATGCCACCGCATAGACATAGATACAGATATATATACGGCTGCGGATACGGATACACACACCAGCGCACGGCAATGTCCCTGCTTTCCTCGTCCGGGCAGCGGCGCATTATGCAGTGATTATATATAGCCAGTCCCCAGTCCACGTCTCGCGTAATCTCCGATCTCACAAACCCTCACAGCCCCCCAGCTCCGAGCACCCCCAAGCCTAACGCCCACACCGCATATACCCAGGAATCTCGGCCAGGAATCTCGACCAGCAAGGAGTGCACATCCCGGTGAACGCATCAAGATGACCACGGACTTTCTGTTCCCCAAGATAGCGGACTGCTCCTATGTGTCCTGTTACTGGTGAGTACATATAACTATCTATAAAGCCCTGTCCTGCTTAGTCCTCGGGGCAGCAGGACAAAAGCAACAGCTCACAGACCCACGGACGAAAACAACAACAAACCGACAAAAACAACAACGGACGGAGATGGAAATGAAAATGGAGCAAAAGGAAGAAACTTTTTCATTAGGCAGTCGAAATCATTCACCCAACCTTGGGCACCTGGATATTAACACAGTGGCAAAGTTAACGGCACCAGTGCGGGCTGGGTTAATGGTTATGTAGCATATATATAGGACAGGCCCCAAGGGACCTTCAATGCATTAGGGAATAGAACTGAGCCTAATTTAAACTAAGGAACAGTGGTTACTCGTTAGTCTTCAAATTTGGTAACTAGAATCAGACATCGTATGCCTTGTTTGGTGATATGATTTCTTATAGGGTTTGCTTTTATAAAATATCCCGTATCTTTGTATTGGTTATATTCTCCTGAAGATTATGTTTCAAACTCAATTACTTAATATTTTACTTATTACTTTATTTAGTCAATAAATAGCATTAATCAGTTGCACTCTCGTAGCCATATTTCTTTTCTTTCCGATAGAATTATACATCCTAACGTTTGCTGATAGTATCTATTGAAATTTGGTACCTCCATGAATTCTTTAACAATTATTAAGACACCGTTTTTTTTATGCATTAATCGAGATTAAATAGATCATCATCGACTTCCTTAATTTTTTTTTAATGTAAGATGGGAATTTTCTATTATTATGATATTGGGACACCATTCAAATCATAGAATTTCTCAAAAATTTTAAACAAAATTCCTACTAAAATGAGCCTAAAAATCCGATGAAATCAATATTAAAAATAAAATATTTGTTTGCAAATTTAAGCTAGCGAACCACCACTGTTTTTTTTTTGAGGGAATAGGCTTAACCTCCCGGGACCCATGAGTCCCGCTGCCGTTGTCGTTTAAGGACTCCCATTCCCACATCCAATATCATTCTGACGCTGCTGTGAATGATTATCTCATGGTCGGCCAGCCAGTCCCAACTGCCCGAGCAGTTCGTCTTTTAATTATGTATATTTTATTTTTGTGCGTTATCTCTTTTGGCAACAACATTCGCCACGCCGCAGCGCCGGAGCATGTCCTGTTGTCCGTTGTCCTGTCGCTCTGTCTCTCTGTCTCTCTGTCTCCCTGTCTCCCTGTCTCTCTGTTTGGATGAGTTTCATTATCCCAGCGCTGGCTTCGTGCTCATCGCTGGCTCGTCGATGTGCCTCGCTTTGCATTCAAATTCGCTCATTACTCACTCACTCCCGCTCGCTGGCGCTCGTTTTCCTTTCTGGCTCCGCCTCCTCCTCATCCCCCGGGAGTCGCCCAGCTTTGGATCCTGTTCTGAGAATCCTGATGCGGCGCCGTTCGTCGCTGCGCAGCTCCAGAAATTGGGTCAAACGGTCATGTCTGCTAACAAGAAAAGCGTGCCACTGTATCTGTGTGTGTGTGTGTGTGTGGTGTGTGTGTGTTTTTGGTTTTTGGTGGGGTAGGTTAAAGGATATATGGAGGAAAAATGTCGGAAGGATGGGGTTCGTTTTTATTGCCACATGCGAGAGGCGCGTTTCGACTATAAAACAAGCGACGAGCGGCGGACCCACAACAAAGCCAGCAAAAACATTCGAAAACCAAAGCGAAAATAAAACAAAATATCCTAGTACTACGTAGTATAAGTATATATCGCACATATATCCCTGTGTTGGTGCAATATTTAAAATGCTAATTGCAAAAATGGCGGCACAAAGTTATGGCAACTTGGCAGGCGGTCCCCCGAGGAGCTGGCCGGGAATTGTTTATCCTGCCGCGTGATATGAGTTTTATGTGCTGGCACACACACCCACACCCATGCCCATGCCACACACACACACACACTCACAGAGGCAGGGAAAAAAAAAAGCGACAACAAAAATCAAGTAAAAGGCGCAGAACATAAAAAAGTTTTTACACACGCACGCACACACATTAACATGGCCAGATAAAATGTCGTCGCGTTCTCTGACCTCATCCTCATCCCGCCAAAGGAGAGCCCACTCAGCCACCTAAAATCCTTGCCCCTCTCCCGCAGGACACGTTCATTGATTAATTCGCCAGTGCTGCTGCTGCTCGCGCACTCACATCTGCACTCAGATTCGCGCTCGTCATCTCATCATCTCTCCCTTCCAGTCTGGAAAAGGCCTCCCGCTCTCATTTTCCCGCCCGCATACACACACCACGGCAGCGCCATCTGTGGGTGGCGGGTGCAGCCAGCGGCTGGCCAAACTTTAGACACTGCCTTCTGGCATTTCACCCGCTGCGGGCTCTGAGCGTCGGGGAAGCCTCTTCAAGAAGTCGCGGGGTGAACCACCCTCAGTTCCAAGTACACCCAAAAAAAAACTAGGCCAAACTGACATGGAATTCGAGAGAAATATAGAAAAACATTGGGATACCTTTGAAATAATAAGCTTTGAAAAGAGCTAGGAATAATGAAACCAGTTTCCTTTAATTCTCTTTTACATATTGACTTAAGAAATATAGGAAGAAGATTTGGAGCACAAAAGGTCTTGAAGATGTTCTTATAATATAGAAATTGCAAAGATCAATCAAAGATATTTTTTTATACACTATTTCTGATACTGACTGGTATAGTTACTCTTTACAAATTTGTTCTTAACAAGCTTTATAAGCTTAACATCTTAATTCGCGTTGTCTAACCTTTTCATAGAAAGTATGCTACTTTAATTAACAACCATGGCTTTTCTTTACTCCATTCGCTAATTAAATTTTCATTCCATTACAAGTCCCTTAAGTTTTCGTTACGTGCAGTAACCCCCTTTCAGGGGCAATCTCTGCCTGGCGGCGCATTAATAACACCAGCTCACGATATCGCCGCGAGCCACTTTCAGTCGCGACTTTTGACCGCGCCACTTGAGTGGGCAACCTTCCGCCCACCTCTTGGCCTTCTCCTCCTGAACCTCCTGAACCCTTGTGGCTGTAACTGTTGATATGGCCGTTGTTGTTGTGCCACCTAGTTTAATGCCCCACTCGCATGCACCTGAGCGGCCCCACCATCCGTATCCTTATCCCACGCCAACATGCGAGCAACAATGTGTGGCAGCCAAATTGATTGGAATTTATTTGAAAAGAGCCATAAACACCGAGAACGAGAACTTAGGCCAAAAGCCAGAGCCGCGTGCCAAGCAAAATCGATTATTATAATGCCAAGAGGCGGCCTGTTGCTGATAAAGGTTAGGAATGAGCCCAGTCACTTGACATTTCCTGTAGGGATTACCCCTGTACCCCTGTACCTGGACTGGAACTTCGACTCCCGACTGCGACCCTTTAGCAATCTAAGACTTAAGCAGTGCATCTATCGATTGCTCACGTTTTCTTCCCCTTCTTCCCAAAGCGAGGAGAACGTGTGGAAGCTCTGCGAGCAGGTGAAGCGGACTCGGCCCGAGGAGCTGTCCAAGTGCTACGCCGTCTTCGTCTCCAACGAGGGTCGCACCGTGCCTCTTTGGCGCCAGAAGGCCGGGCGCGGCGACGATCAAGTTGTGATATGGGTGAGCATTGCGTTTTATTAAAGTTATGGAAATGTTTTAAAATAAATAAATCCACAGGACTATCACGTCTTCTTTATGCACAATCCCTCGCCGAACCGCTGTTTGGTGTTCGATCTGGACACCACGCTGCCCTTTCCCACATACTTCCACAAGTACGTGACAGAGACGTTCCGCTCCGATCTGGCCCTGCGACCGGAGCACCACAGGTGAGTGCTTGAGCGGAAGATTGCCACAGAGTGTCAGACCAACAGAGTATTCCATTTTTGTTACAGATTCTTCAGAGTCATACCCGCAGACACATATCTCATTGAGTTCTCCTCGGACCGGCGTCACATGCGTCGGCCGGATGGCAGTTGGATCAAGCCGCCACCCTCATATCCACCCATTCTCTCCAACAGTAAGTGGTGGGCATTCAGATCCGGAGATCGCTGACTAAATTCCATTTATTCCATTTATTTCGCACAGCCAACTTGCACTGTCTGGGGGACTTCATCTGCATGAGCGCAGGCAAGGGTCCGGGGTCGGTCTACAGCCTCTCGGAGTTCGTGCAAAACTTCTACAAGTCGCCCCACGTGATGGCGCAGAACAACAAGTAGAAGGGATCCACGAAAGGGAGTCACAGCAGATGCAGACGGCATCCGGCATCCGGCAACCAGCAACCAGCAACCACATCTCATCCAAATACAAATCCGTATCGAAATCGTTTTGTCGTTGTCGTTACCAGACAGTTAATTACCAATTGCATACATATACATACATACATATACACGCAAACATATAAACATATATAAATATAAATATACACATATAAATATAAATATATTTATGATAATGTATTTTTGTATTCAGGTTAACACAAATCAAGTGCAGAAGAAGGTTACAACAACGCTGGCGCAGCTCTTCGCGTTCATTTGTATTGAAATTCAATTCTAAAGAAATTATAAATCTAATTATACATTTTTTTATTGTACGTATTGTATTGTATTGTATTGTATTCGATAAAACAGCAACAACACGCGTATATATATATACACCCTCACAACATATATACTTGGATACATTTATGTGTATGTAAACATACCGATAGCCGAGGGCAGGATGAGATTTTTATTCGTTACTACTCTCTTAAGTACTTTTTATAACTCTAAGCCTAACGATATGGAACCGCACCAATTACGAGTAAACAAGCCGGCGGATGTCCGAACGGATGTGCGCTATATACATACATATATATATACATATATATACATATGGATCTACTACCACTTTGCATACTAAACGCTACGCTCTCGATTCTGTAATTCAATTTTTGGCTAGGCTCAAAGCTAACCCACACCTACTCGAACTTTACTCTGCTCTAATTATAATTCTAACACTAATTCTAATTCTAATCTAACGTTAACGTCGACTCTAAGCGAAATCGAATTCGAATTCGAGGCGGATTATTACATTAAAGCTTGTTAACTTGTTTTACTTGTATTTACACAAATTACAAACTCGTACCGCAATTATATTTGTAATTCGATCAAATTATCTACTTTGTATACAACGGAAACAAAATCGAAGCTAATCGAGTCGAGTCGATGATATTACTGATAACGTGTATTGTATGTTTGTATCTAGCTAGTTTTTGTACGGTTTGTAAGCCCGAGGATCCTCAGCCGTGTCCGCATTAGTAGTCCCAATCCGAAACCCAAAAATACCTGATATCCTTGATTCCAATCCCCGCTTAGCGTTGATTTCGATATATTTATCGTATCGTTTCCCCGTTCGATTAACGACTTGTGACGCGCAAAGACTGATTCATTATACGCTCTACGGTAGCTGCAGCCCCTCTTCCAACCCTACTCCTTCTCCTCTGACCACTGACTATTCCCTAAATCCAGAGATGCCCGCGCAGTGACCTTGAGCACCTCTAGACACGAATCTGGCCGAAGCCAACTGAAGCATGTAAAGTCTAATGGCTTGGAGCTCTCAAGTGCACTGTGTGGGCAGTTCTGCCCTAGAGTTACCTTTAAGGCTTCTTTCGATTGTTTGTTGTCCGGCTTCCAACCTTTACACTCGGATTAGTTAATGAAACTCGCATTTATTTTTGATTCACTATTTTACATTGGTTTTGGATTTGTATAGAGAGGTTTTTACTCGATTCGTACGTGTACGGGGTATACTACCGTATACTCATATGAATACTTAGAACATAAACGAGGATGTATAAAAATAAATGCTGTGCAAAAAGTCTCAAAGTTAAACCTAAACTCTTAATTATAAAACTCTAGCAAACAACCAAAAACTCGAAATGTTTCTCAATGTATCTGCGATTAGATAGATACCTATACATATACTTACACGGTTACCCTTGAGTTACATCGTTAATCGCTAATCGTTCATCGTTTATCGCCGAAACGAGCATCGTGCGAGCGATTTGCAATAAATTGTGTAAAAATCAATTATATATAGACACTCACTCACATAGATAGAGCATACTTATCGTGTAACTTAGCATATGCGCCACTCTTTTTCTCTTCCAATTTTCTACTACCACCCGATAACATGGCATATAAACAATATTGCATCTCTCGCAAATACATAGACATATAACGGGCAGATATATATATATATATGTATACCTAGTTATAAGCTAAGCATTAAGTTTTGGCGCCGGCCGCGAGATATGTGCGTCTTTTTACTCTTTTTTACATAAGCATACTTATATATATTTAACTGAAACTGAAACGAACGCAACTGAGCAGAAACGCAAACACATCGCAATCGATGAATGAGAACCCGCGCAGCCGCAGACTTTGATTCAAAAGTATCTGTACATAATCAAAGGGGAGTGATCTCCCGAGAACGGATCGGGACAGGCCAAGACCTCCTTTCAATCCTCCTCTTCCATCCGGAATCCACTCTGAACAACCCAACCAGCTGCAAGTGGTTTCAATTCCAAGGGTGTTCTCTCTCGAATATCCACAGTCACAGTCCCAGTCCCAGTCCCTTCCCCACACATTAGTTGAGAACTAAGATCTTCGAAGAGCTCCACGCTTTATTGGCCTACGCCTTTGTTACTCTATTTATCTATCAATTATCCAACGTACCAACTATCGATCGTACTTTTTATTGTTATTGTAAAATATTTTTGCAACTCCCTAGACTTTATGCGTGCATAAATAAAAGAAAAAGCAAAGCGAAAAACCAATGTCAAAACGAGGCGAGGTGCATATGTAATAACATTCAATTTACGGATCAATGAATTAAGATTGTTCTCTCAATTCTGCAAGTGCGACGCGCTAATGGAAAACCAATATGAATACCACATAAATTAAAAATACCGATCAATAAAATATTCTTGAAATTGCATTTTAAAAACCCATGCCTGGCCGGATGTTATTTATTACTATTTGTATTAAATTATTTTTTATTTTATTTATTTATTTATTATTTTTTTTTTAAATTGGAAATTCTTCCTATTCCCTCAGCGCAGAAATCGCTTTTAAACCGATACGCGCTATCGGCTGGCATCAGTAGCGATTCGGCAACGGCAGCGATATGACAGAGAATCTGGAAAATTGTCTTAACCACGCGAACGGCGAATACATCAACTTCGACGAACACCGCCCGGAGTACACCGCCCACTTCAACGTCCTGCGGAAGGAGATCTACAGCCACTGGACGGGCCACGAGACTCTGGGGAAGCTGGTCAACGGATTCACACTGCAAGGTAGGTTCTCGGTTCCCAATATCAGGTGTGTTATCGCGATTGGGTGGTCGTGGCCCGAAGCTTCTAGATGCTTCTATCTTCCGTACTGTAGAGTAGTAGAGTAGAGTAGAGTTGAAATGTAGATTTCAACCCACAATTACATGAGTCTCCCATGCATCTAGAAGCTTATTTCTTTGAAGATTTTATGCTGTTTTTACCAATAGGTCGTGTTCTGTTAGCATTAAGTTTAATTTTTTTTTTCATCTTTATCAATTGTGCCTTTGGTCTTAAATATTCAAGTAAATGGTATTTAGGGACACTTTTATCATAATTTATTTTGTTTATTTATAAAAGGATCGAATTTCTTTAGAACTTCAGAACGGGAGCGACCGAAAAAGAATAGACCCCAAGACTGTTTTAAACCCTCTGGAGAAAAGTGTTTATTCATTTATATTTTGTTTATATTTAGCCATGCAATTCCTACAACTTTGTCAAGGAACTCAAACTGCCGAGCTGTGAATTTTTTACTTGAAATGGAGATTGTGGATAATCCCCTCTTTTCAGATTTGTAGTGTCTAAATGATATTCGTATATCCGTGACCCAATCTCTTATAATAAGTATCTTCGCTACAACTTGTTATTGGGTATTTTAATCCATGGCTCAAAAGAAATATGATAGTTCTGTATTTGATAGCAAACCTTTTAGAAAGTTCTCGTGGTCAAGATTGGGTTCGCCCTAAACCTAAACCTAAACCCTTTTTTCCTGGAAAAAATTTCAATACCTCATGCTCGATAAGATATCTGCCGGATTAACCGTATTGCTTGCTCGTCGTGTAACTGTTAACTACTTGGCAGTAAAAGAGGGCTTCCATTGCAGGAAGTTATGGAGACAACCTAAAGGTCGCGATGCCGGATGAGTTTGATTTGGTGATTCATCTGCAGTTTCCCGAGAACGACAAGATAATTGTCACAGCTGATCCTCGCAAGCCAGGTTAGTTAGTTTTCGAGTTAATAATTCGGTTTAGTTTCTGACTTCTCGGTGCTCGTCAGGCAACGTGATCCTGGACATGACCAAGGTCATGCAGATCATCGCTAATCAGGAGCCCAATAAGACAGTTTTCCAGCTTCTACAGAAGATCGTCAATAATAAACAGCAGCTGCTGGAGGACAAGCTGCAGAGCTTGCTGCAGGGACTGATGTACAAGGCCCTCCAAAAGATGGGCAAAAAGATCGAGGTGAACGGCGTGGTCTCGCCCCTCGAGTACAAGAAGTGTGGCCCCGCCCACACGATCGAGGTGAAGGGGCGCTACCAGTACTCTGTGGACTTTGTCCCAGCCATCCGCTTGAGAGCCGCCCAAAACGTCCTGGCCGCGGAGCAGAGGCACCACTTTGGCCAGACTGAGTACTGGGACGCCATTCCCAAGCCCATGAAGCCCGCCCAACCGGAGAATGTGTCCTTCAGGGCATCCTACTACGAAGCCGAGAAGAAGCTGCTCCATGACAAGAACAACCTGAGGAACACCATCCGGGTGCTGAAACAGTACCGCAACACCAAACAAAACATGAGCAATCTGAAGAGCTACTACATCAAGACGCTCTTCCTCTGGGAAGTGACCCGCCAGGATGCCAGTTACTGGAACAGATCCGTCAGCGAGCTATTGATCGAGGTGAATAGGAACTAATTACTAATTACACCGAAGTATCACAAGTAAAAATATATATTCTGATGTTAACGACACTTGATCACTTGACTCCAGATGCTGACCAAGCTGGCCGACGTCCTTAGACTGTCCTCGGCCAAGGGCAAGGGCAAGCTGCTCTTCTTCTGGGATCCCAAGCTGGATATGATCGCCGACCTGAACAGCAACCAGCGAGCGGATTTGTTTAACTGCGTGATTGGAGCCCAGTGCGTCTTCCGTCGGGGCGACGGCAACCTCACCGCCGACATTAAGAACATCGTGCAAAGATCTTTGAGTAACACATCAAAAAATAAGCCCAAATCAAAACTATAATAACCCAACTTTCTCTAAAGATAATGGTGGCACGGACAAGGATCTGGAGAACAAACCTAAGAAGTTAAAGGCTGTCCAAGCCGAAACCAAACCCAAGGTAAAGGTAGAGCCTGAACAAGTCAGGCCAAATCCAAATTCCAACGCTCAAAAAAAGAGTGATCTGGAGAACAAACCTAAGAAGTTAGAGGCTGTCCAAGCCGAAACCAAACCCAAGGTAAAGGTGGAGCCTGAACAAGTCAGGCCAAATCCAAATCCCAACGGACAAAAAAAGAGTGATCCTAAGAAGTTAGAGGCTGTCCAAGCCGAAACCAAACCCAAGGTAAAGGTGGAGCCTGAACAAGTCAGGCCAAATCCAAATCCCAACGGACAAAAAAAGAGTGATCTGGAGAACAAACCTAAGAAGTTAGAGGCTGTCCAAGCCGAAACCAAACCCAAGGTAAAGGTGGAGCCTGAACAAGTCAGGCCAAATCCAAATCCCAACGGACAAAAAAAGAGTGGAGAGGACCAAACCGGAGCAAAACCCAAGGTGAAGGTGAAGTCTGTTAAAGTCAAACCAAATCCAAAACCGAATGAGCAGAAGGCCGCCACAGTAGAAGCCCCGAATGCCAAGCAAAATCAAACCGATAAGTCAAACTGCCTAATTAACTAACTTAGGGCACCTGGGTGAGTTGAAAGAGTTTTATTAACAGCAAAATGTAAATAAGTTTGATCCTAACCATTTGATCTTAAGCCTAAGCGTGATGTGGTTGTCGTTGTTAAGTCGCTCGTCCCCTTACAGGCCGCCTCCGGATCGGTCCACGCTGATCTTTGTCTTCAGGTTGGCCGCCTCGTGCTTCTGCTCCTCCAGCTCCGCCATGCGTGCAAACCGGGAGTAGGCCACGTCGCCCGTCTTGATGGCCGACATCATCTGGAATTGATGGTTTTCAAATATTTTCATATATAATATAAATATATATATATATAATTTTATACTTATATTCAGTCAGCAATGATTATTGACATTAAATGCCTCTTTCCTAAATATTTAATGATTTAAAGGCTCACCTGAAGGTACTCGTCCAGCTCCACCTGGCCGTTCATGTTGGTGTCGATCTCGCGCAGGATCTCGTGCAGCTGCTCGCCGGAGACATCGGCCTCGCCGAAGGTCTTGAGCGCCCGGCGAATGTCGTTGATGGAGACGTAGCCCTTCTTGTCCTTGTCGATCAGCTGGAAGCGCTTGATGTACGTCTGGATCTCCTCCTTGGACAGCTTGATGGGTATGCGCTCCTTGGAGGTGCGGTTGACCGTGTGGCCCATCTCGTTGGCCAGGAACTCAGTGGCGGCCTTGATCTGGCGCTCCTTCTCGTCCTTGGACCACTGCAGCTCCTCGCCCATGATGTCCACAATGACGGGCAGTGCCTCCTGGGCGGCCTGCACATTGAGGAAGGCCAGACGCAGCCGGCGGGCGATCATGTCCACGGCGGTGCAAGCATACTCGCGCACTCCGTAACGGATCTCGGCATCGATGTACGGGAACTCGGGATGGATGCGGTTGCCGATGATGGGCCAACGCTTGCCGGTCAGCGAGGCCATCTTGGACACGGCAAAGGCGCGGTCGCCGTACGACTTAGCCAAGTGCTGGGCCACCTCGCACTCGAGTCCGAAGTCTTGCACCAGCCGGATGTACATAGTCGGGGTCCAGCCCTGGCCGCCCTCGATCTTCAGGTACGAGGTCACGGCCTCGGCCCGCTCAGGCTTCAGGTTGCAGGCTGTCGGTAGATTAGAGATGGATTAGTGTGATTAGTCAGTGAAGATTATGGTTTACATGGTCAGACTCACCCTTAATGGCCGCATCGATGGTGTGCTCGGCCATCGCCCGGTAGGTGGTCCACTTGCCGCCGGCGATGGTGATGAGATTGGAGGGGCTGACGTGGACGATGTGGTTGCGGGCCAGGGACTGGGTGTCGTCCTTGTTGGGGTCCGATACCAGCGGGCGGATGCCGCTCCAGGCGGAGAGGACGTCGCCGCGGCGCACCTCCACGTCCTTGTTAAGATAGTTCTTGATCTCGTTGAGAATGAACTGGATCTCGTCCTCGGTGGGTGTGGGGGTGTGGGTGATCTCGCAGGGCAGGTCGGTGGTGCCGGCGATGGTCTGCCGCTGCCAGGGCAGGAAGAAGATGACGCGTCCGTCGGAGGTCGAGGGATCCAGCAGACCCATCTGGTCGGGGCTGTAGTAGCCAGGCAGCACAATATGAACACCGGAGCTGGGGCAGCAGATGCTCTTCACCGAGGGGTTGTCCATCTTGCGGATGGTGTCCGTGAAGGGTCCGGCGGCATTCACAACGCACTTAGCCTTCACGGTGAACTCCTTGCCGGAGATATGGTCCTTGACCTTGGCTCCGCACAGCACCTGTTTTCCAGTGCCGTCGTCCTTCTTGAGCAGCTCCTTAACCTCCACATGATTGCACACGGTGGCTCCGTGGCGGGCGGCTGTCAAGGCCACCGCCAGACACATCCTGGCATCGTCCTGCTGGCCGTCGTAGTAGACGATGGCGCCGCACAGCTTGTCCTTCTTGAGCATGGGGAACAGCTCGAGGGCGTCCTTCTTCGACAGATAGTACGAGCTCTTCACGTTGCGATCGCCGGCCACCAGATCGTAGGCCTTGATGCCCACCCAGTAATAGGGTATCTGCCACCACCTAAGCAACATTGAGTGGAATTAGTTGAGGAGTTACAGGGGTCACTGCTTAATGTTATCAAAATTTACGTGTAGACTGGCAGCATGATGGGCAGTGGATGGGTCAAGTGGGGCGCGGACTCGAGCATGGTGGCGCGCTCCTGCAGCGCCTCCTTCACCATGCGGTACTGCTCAAGGTCTAGCTGAGAGGACAGATGACAATTAGCACTCTACAATGGAGGAAGCCCTAGCTGCGGTATGTAGAAACTTACGCCCAGGATGGCCTTCTGCAGATATCGCACTCCGCCGTGGATGAGCTTGGTGGAGCGGGATGAGGTGCCGCTGGCGAAGTCATCCAGTTCCACCAGGGCTGTCTTCATGCCTTAATAATAACCAGAACATTTTAAGTAACCTAGTGCTTACGTTGCAGATATCTTCTCCCACTCACCTCTCGTCACTGAGTCAAGGGCACAACCCGCTCCAGTGGCACCGCCGCCAATGATCAGCACGTCAAACTCCTCGCCGCTCATCAGGGACTTGACCTGATCAGCTCTCGGGGGCAGCGTGCGCTTCCTCTTCGGCGGACGCTGCATGGAGTTATTCACCTGGATTTGGCAAAGAAAACAACTAAGAAAATGTGCTGGAACAGGCCACAGAGGGTACAAACCACATGAGGAGAGTTCCAGCGGTCCAAGGTGTAGGAGGCCAGCACGGAGCCCACGCAGGCACTGGCGGCTGTCACGCCGAACTTGAACATTCGCGAGGACATCTCGGGGAGCTCTCACGAAACTATTGAGGGTTTGATTGTGCTAAGAAGGTAAGAGAGAACAACCAGGCAATAAATTTAAGGTCTAAAAGCGGTTTAGGGTTATTAATTTCCTGTCCTAAATCTCAATTCTTTATCTTGAATAATATTTATTATATTCTTCACTCGTTTTCAATTATAAACAAACTTTTTCAGCGGCTCACACTTTTGGGTAGTTTGTGGTGTTAGTTTTTAGATTTTAAACAGCAAATTGTATCTTAAACACCGCTAGGGCATCATGAAAAAACGTATTCCATTTGTAAACACTTTTAATTGCTATGTTCGGTCTAATGTACAATGTTTATTTGAACACTAGTCCAGCTCTTGGGAGTGCCGTGACACATCTGAAAAAGTACTGCCGCCTGAAACTTGTTTTATCCATATCTCTCCGTCTCAATTGGAATGATGATGATATCACAAACGCCATAAATCTGGCCTAAACAACTTGTAATAGCAAAGAGAGACTGAGATATAGACAAGAGAGCTGAGAGCTGATTAAATTCCGAACTAAGTATGCACTATTCCGTGGGTCTCTCTCTCCCAGCTCGTTCACAGCTGACGGAAGCTTTTGCCCGCAGCTTTGGGGCAAGAAGAGCCGAAGCTCGCTCTCGTTGGAAGGGTGGAACACTCTCCACATTCCCATCCATCCATCCGAGGCGTATCGCGGAGTCCAAGTGCGTTAAATCAATAGCGCCAGTCATCCCTATGAGATGATATGATGGCTGGGATGCGTTATCCGCACTGTTCCTGGGTGGACGCACTCCTTGGCGGTAGATCGCGGGCTGTATGGCAATCCCATGCAATCCAGTTCGACATCGTTAACGAGTGTGTTTACCTTTTGGCTTCCAGGTCGCGAGTGCTTCAGCAACAGACTGAATCCGAGCCCGAACCGAAAACGCACGATTTCCAACGACTGGCAATGCGAATGTGAATGCGAACGGAACGTTTTTAGCGGGCGTAACAGCATGTGAAAATGATTACGTCAGAGCTTGAGTCACTTTTCCGCCGCCATTCTGGTCTTCCTCGTTCTCTCGCATCCACACTCGGCCAAGGCAAAGTGCCTATTGAGCTCACCTACTGCTCTGGAGTGCTCGAAATGGGCTCAAGCCTTATCCGAATCCGTTGATGACTGGAACTGAGAACTGGAAGCGAGAATCCTCCGCTTGCTCCGTCCGTTTGGTTCGCCAGTCGCCGTGGCTCTGCGAAAAGTGCACTGCTGCAGCTTTTTGCCGCTCGGCGAAACTTTCGCTGCACTTCGTGCCTCGGCGGTATCAGCTGTTCTCGTAGTGCCACGCCCCCAGTCCCCGGACCTCTTGGGGCCCGGCTAGTTGGCCAATTGGCACCAGACAACTCGTACTGCGGCCATCTCCCATCTGTCGGAAGTCCCAACGAGATGGCTTTGTGATAAATTTCAAGCAATATCTCAAAGCTAGAACAATCCTTGATGTTGATTTTGTATATCTTTAGGCTAACCTAAAGCAGCGATGCGCACACAGTGTCCCTGAGTGCCCCAAGCCACTCGGCTTTTCACTCGAAGCATGCCGAAGCTGATCCTTAAGGATGCTTTTCTCAAGTTCTCAAGAACATTTCAACCAATTATATATTTAATTATTTAACTCAATCTTGATATAGATTGATTACACTTTTGTATTTAAAAGATTGGAAAATAATCTTATTTTAAGAGGTTTTACCTATGTTTACTATAGATTACAGCAATATCCTTCACTTTTTGGTGTTCTATGGAAGTTTTTAAAGCTTTGAGCTCAGCTTTCACACTCGGTTCTAAAGCTATTGAAGCTTTAAATATTATTATTATTATGCGAACTATATGAGTTTATTTTAGCAAACTATAAGAAACTTTGCTTATAAATTATCTATATAGTCACTCTGCATTATTTAATTCGGAAAATACATTTCAGCTATGCGAAAAGCGATACCGAAACAAAGGAATCTTTAATTATTTCGCGCCACCGCCGATTATGTCAAGAGATTCCCAAAAAACAACCCGACAGCAGCATCTATATAATCTATAGAGATCTGCAGAGATCTCTGTTTATATGTATAACCTCTCTCTCGATTGCGCCGATTTCTACCTCGGATTTGGCACCTGCGAGATGCGCCCACGTCGTGTCCCGAGCGAATTTATTCTGTAACTGGCGGCGGACTGGCCGCGTATCAGATATTTTTATTATTTCGCGCTCTCCGCACGCCAGATTATTCAATTATGTGGCGCGGCCTGATAAAGCAACAACACGGCCGAGGAGCAACACTCGCCAGCCAGACTGAATTTCCACCTAAATCGAACCCGGAACGGAACTCTCCATTGATAAGAGCCATTTCACAAGTGCTTTACGCATTTCGAGGGACCCGTAAGGCCGCCAAGGCAGGTTATGAATG
Source organism: Drosophila pectinifera (assembly GCA_008042775.1). Classification (NCBI taxonomy): domain Eukaryota; kingdom Metazoa; phylum Arthropoda; class Insecta; order Diptera; family Drosophilidae; genus Drosophila; species Drosophila pectinifera. The sequence goes on from VNKC01001997.1 coordinate 86,369, forward strand.
AATCATGGATGCGAAAGTCTAATCGCTTAGAGGAACCAATATATATGTAGAATATAGATATCTCAAGAGGCCAGTCCCGTGTCCAAAGATCAGCTGGCGGCGAGACAGAAAGCAGACGGAGCAGGAGTCTCGAGTGCCGACGGATACGTCACGGCACACACGAGATGTGACGGGTTGGGTAGGTCAGTTTCGCTTGCGCAACTTGAGCAAGAACTTTCCATGGCTATTTATACGCCCAGAGACCCGCCGATTAGTAGCGGAACAGTGGACCTACAAACGACCTTGGCATTCCCCCAACAACACACAACGTCTGGCTAATTGTGCCGAAAGCGCACTTATCACGCCGCCTGTAACTGATACAAGGTATCCCCAGAAGTGTCCGGCGGACACGGACGCTCAGCACGCAACAGCGGCGTGCAGAGCGCTCTCTCCGCCCACGCTGGAATATTGTTTAAACAACTGCCAGCAGGTTGGCGACGGAGACGGAGACAAACAGTCATACCATTAGGTTACATATAGCTTTCATATATATACGGCCAAACAATGCTCTCAAGAAGGCCTCAAAGTATACTCATTTTGGGGTCGTTAGATCGGAATTTTTATACCCAAATTTTTTTTAAATTTATAATTTGAAATAACCATAACTAAGCCAAAACAGCCCTAATCTTAATTCGGAAAAATTAAAACTAGAAATAGGTAGAAAATGTTGTCATATATTGTAGCATACTTTTAGGCAACACAGCAACGCCGCGAATGTCATAAATGCGGCTAATGTCATAAATGCAGCTACGTTACGTTTTCAAACAGCAATCGACAGCTATCTAGTTTTATCTGCACCTGCTACAAGAAACCCCGCTGCATTGGATTTTTCCAGGCGAACAGAGGTGACTGACTGCTGCTAGGCGATGACCATTAAAAATGAAATACCAATATTCCCAGACACACTTATTTTTTGGAAAAATCAGAACTAAAAATAACCATAACTAAGCCAAAACAGCAATAATCTCAAATCAGAATGTTTTTCTATATTGGTTTTTATGTAATAATTCATCTGCATAATTACTTTAGAAATATAAGACAATTTATTTCTTTTCAATTTTTGACAATTTTAATGATTTAACCCCTTATCAAATTTTCAAAAATTTGTCAAACTTTTTCAAGTATTTTATTGCCAACTAATTAAGATTTAAACGGCAAATCGAACCATATACGGCATTTGGCTGTCATTCCATTTTTGGCCAAGTTATGCTCTTCAGAAGACATCAAATGCGGATTTTTGGGTCCTTAAATCGGCATTTTTATATCCTAATTTTTGGTCAAATCATTTTTAAGGAAATGTGTTATTATTAAACAATTAAGATTTTAGCGGCGATTCCGAATATAAACGGCACTTGGCTGTCATTCCATTTTTGGCCAAGTTATGCTCTTCAGAAGACATCAAATGCGGATGTCCTAATTTTTGGGACAACTCAATGTTAAAAATATTCATAACAAAGTCAAAACAGCCTCAAATTCAATTCGGAAAGCAGTTTTGTGTTAGTTTTTATTAGGTTAATTAATCTGCATATTGAGTTTAGAGATCAGAGAAAATAAATTTTTTGCCAATTTTTGACAATTTTAATGATGTAACCCCTTATCATTTTTTCAAAAATTGGCGAATTTTTTTTTTCTTAGTTTTCAAAACATTTTATTGCCAACTAATTAAGATTTAAACGGCGAATCGAACCATATACGGCATTTGGCTGTCATTCCATTTTTGGCCAAGTTATGCTCAAATGCGGATTTTTGGGTCCTTAAATCGGCATTTTTATATCCTAATTTTTGGTCAAATCATTTTTAAGGCAATATGTTATTATTAAACAATTAAGATTTTAGCGGCGATTCCGAATATA